>SNQJ01S0029657.1:26665-45988 GCA_010110895.2 Picea sitchensis | reverse complement strand
TGAGGAAATTGTTGTAGAATGGTATCCAATGCCCAGGTGGCATCTTCTGGAGGAGTATCCTCCCACTAGAATGACACTTCCTTCATGTTTCACTAATGGAGATGACACTCGTGTTGGTCCAATACTACTTGAGATTGCAACCAAATGGAACCTTCTTCATCCAACTCAGGGATATTGGTTTGAGTCTAACTCTTAGTTACAATCACTTTCTTTAGGCATGAGACATGAAAAAAATGATGGAGATTAAAGTGACTGGGCACAGCTAACTGGTAGGATATAGGCCCCACTTGCTTGAAAATTGTATAATAAACATAAAATTTGGCGACAAGTTTATGACAATCTTTATCTTTGAGTGAAGTCTTCTTATAAGGTTGCAGACAAAGAAGCACCTGGTCCCCTTCAACAAATTGATGTTCTGAACGACCCTGATATGCTTGTTGCTTCATGCGATTCTAATCTAGGACCAACTTTTATTTAAGGGTATAGAGAATGTCCACTCAGACTATAAGATGTTGTCAACCTCCTGAACCTTGGAGACACATGTCATGTATAAGAGAGATGACAATGGATTTTCCCCATAGATATATTCAAACGGAGTCATGCGAGTGGAAGTATGGTAAGATGTGTTGTACCACCATTCATCTATGGGTAACCACTGAGTCCACTGATTTTTTTTGTTGGATACAAAAAATTACAAACACTTGTTTGCATCTTGAGCTTTTCCATCAGTTTATGGATGATAGGTGGTGCTTAGATGCAATTGGGTTCCCTGGAGCCTGAACAATTCTTTCCAAAAATTGTTGGTGAAATTTGGATAATGGTCAAAGACAATATTATGAGGCATGATATGGAGTTTGAATATATTATCCATAAAAAAATTATCCATTGTGCATACGGTGAATGGGTGTTGAAGAGAAAAGAAATGAGAATATTTAGAAAGATGATATGTTACCACTATGATGACTGACTTATTTCCTGATTTAGGTAGGCCAACAATGAAATCCCTAGAAATATCTCTCCAAATAACATGTGGAATTAGGAGCAGTTGGATTATGCCTGGAGCTTTGAATATTTCACCCTTATTGTGTTTACATGTATCACATTCATCCACAAAGGTGCAGATGTCCTTTTTCATACCATCCCAGAAAAAAGAATATTTGACCCATTTATAGGTTTCGGTAAACCCCGAATGCCTAGTTTTGGGTGAAGCATGAAACTTAGAGAGCACCATGGATTTAAGGTGTGAGTATTTTATTAAATATATGATACCTTTATAGTGAATCTCTTCATTGTGCCAATAGTACCCTCGAGAATATTGAGGATCTTGTTGCAATTGTTAGATCATGATAGAAAGTTTGGGGTATTGCAACCATTCCTAGTGAAGAACCTAAAGAGAGTCTACTACAATGAAGGATAGGGAAAAGAGGGACCCTTCTTCTTCATATTTCCTTGAAAGAGCATGAATAAAAACATTTTATTTTCCCTTCTTGTAGATGATGTCGTAATCACATCCAAATAGCTTGGTCACCCATTTTTGTTGCTCCTGGAGGAAATTTTTTTCTTTGGAAAATACTTGAGGATACGATGCTTAGTTTTGATTTGGAATAATTTCCCCAATAGATAAGGACACCATAGATATAATGCATGCAATGTAGCCAACATTTCCTTTTCATAGGTTGAAATGCCCAAATTTCTCTCTGATAGTTGTTTACTAGTGAAATCCAAAGGGTGGTCATCTTGCATTATGACTGCTCCAATTCGTTTCCGTGATGCATTGTATTCCATGAAAAAAGTTTTGGTGAATTCTGATAGTTCCAGGACATGTGCTTTTCACAAAAAATATTTCAAGGATTGGAAGGATTGATCATATTCTGAGTCCAACTGAAAGCATTCTTTTTAAGGAGAGCAATGAGAGGAGATGCAATTTTTCCATAATTCTAAAAAACAATTGAGGTAATATTTTAATATTTTTAGGGTGAGGTCAATCCTTCATAGCTTCAATTTTCTTAGGATCCACGTGCACACCATCCTTGCTTACAATATGACCCATGTATTCAACTTCAGAGGCACCATAAGCACATTTATATTTTTTGAGAAAATGATTGTACTTAGATAGTAGATGGAGAACTTGATCCACATGGGAGAGATGGGCTTGCCACGTTTTACTATATATGATATATCACCAAAGAAAACTAAGACAAAATCATGGAGGAAAGGATGGAAGACATGATTCATCAGACTTTGAAAATTGGAGGGGGCATTACATAGGCCAAATGGCATGACCAAGAACTTATAGTGACCCTCATTATTTATAAAGGAAGTCTTGGGGATGTCTTCCTATTTCATATGTATCTAGTGATAGCCAGAACGAAGATCAAGTTTGATAAAGTATTGAGCACCACTCAATTCATCCAAAATGTAATCAATGAAAACCATGGGAATTTTTTCTTTAATTGTGAGTTTGTTGAGTGAATGAAAACCAAGACACATGCACCAACTACCTTATTTCTTGATTACCATGAATAATGGAGAAGAATAGGGGTTGGTACTAGGATGGATAACACCTACTTCTAGAAATTATTGAAATTTTTTCTCAATTTCATTTTTTTTGGCAAAGGGATTTCGATAAAGGAAAACATTAGGAGGAAGATTTCTTGGTACTATAAGAATGGAATGATAATGGATTTCACAGGAAGAGGGAATTCCATGGGGAGTGTTAAAAATATCTTGGTGTCAGGAGAGTATAGATTGGAGGTCAGGGAGCAGAAAGGGTGTCTCAATGGAATGAATGGAATGAAGTTGGGAAATAATGCTAGAATTACCTTTTTTGAGTAGTTTTTCCATTCAGTGGGAACTGATGATCTCAGGTGAGCCTATGGTGATGCCTTGGAACTTATATTTTTGTTCTTCATGTTGGAATTGCATGATTAGGTACTTAAAATCGAGGAGGATGGGGTCAAGACTGTATAACTATTCAACACCGAGCATAATGTCATAAGTTGCCATTTCAATAGAAAACATATGATATTTTAGGTGGTGATGGCCAATTTGTAGGCATGGATTTTCACAACGCCCACCACATTTCATGGAACTTCCATTAGAAATCACGATTTGAAAATTTTTGACTACAAAAACATAGAAATTTATTTTTTTGGTAATGCGATAATGAATACAATTATGGGTGTTTCGACTATCAATTAGGACTATGAATTTCCCATTATCAATGTATCCAATCAGCTTGAGGGTTTGGGGAGTAGATAAGTTAGTGAGGGCATGCAACGAAATTAGTGGTTCATCTTCTGGTGGATCAAAGGGAAGAGTGGGATCATTTGCTTGGGGTAGCTCTTCCACATGGGAAACTTTGGTCTCCTCATCAACAACATCCTCATAAATGTCCATAATTTTTTTTTGTTCCTTACACTTGTTCCCCAGAAAATACTTGCCATCACAATTATAGAAAATACCCTTGATTTGGAATTCATCCATTTCCAACCGAGTTGGCTCTGTACCTAGGTCTACTCGGGGAAGGATGATCTGGTGAAGTGCGCGCAGATCTCCTGTCCTATGAGAAGTAGGGTTTTGTGGCTCTGTGCATGTAGAGGATTGAGAGAATCTAATAAATAAGACAAAGAGTTGGTGGATGTATCCCTAGGGTGGCGGTGAACCATGTATATCTCGTGTCATGATTGCTATGTGCTTTGGTTGTTCTTTGTCTATGTGTTGTGAATGCTTTGTGCTTTATGGTTGCTATCTTGTTTATATGATTAAATGCTTAGTGCATTGTTAGATGATAGATGAATATAATATGGTAGATTAGTGATAAATAACGTAAATGAATGCTAGATCTAATCTATGTTAGTATGGTTAGTGCTTGAATCTGTATAAATACTACGTTGATCTATTGTTAGGTTTTAGCCGCGCTGTAAACTAAGACTAAATATTGATGAACTATAATTTCTTAGTGCTCTATTAAGGTGTTACAGTCACATATCTGTGTCCCAGGTAAGGTTGCAGACACTGGAGACCTGCAACCACCCCTGTCTCTACCTCGGGTGAGACTTCATCTACTTCGCAAGTGTTGCCGAAAGGGCTGGTAGTTAGGGTTTTGTTGGTTCGTTGTTGTAGCGTTGAACCCCGGGTCTACCCCTATGCGAACAAATGGTTCCGTTGTCGGGAATGTAATGGGTATGGGGATGTCGGCCCATGGTTTTACCCATGTTTAGGCCTGATTTTGTAATTTATAAATAGAAAGCTAGGCGATGTAGGAAGTAGTTCGATCTATGTGATTGAAGGGTTGTAAGTTGTGCTAAGTGATAAATGCAGTTGGTGATTGTAAGTGCTTTGTGCATGTTGTGTGAAACTTGCAAGGCTAAGTGAAAGTGACTGTAAAAGATTGTAAAAGGCTATGTACCTAGATCTACTCGGGGAAGGAGGATCTGGTGGAGTGCGCACAAATCTCCTGTCCTATGCGAAGTAGGTTTTTGTGGCTCTATGCATGTAGAGGATTGAGAGAAGCTAATAAAGAAGACAAAGAGTTGGTGGATGTATCCCTAGGGTTGGGGTGAACCACGTATATCCTGTGTCGTGATTTCTATGTGCTTTGGTTGTTATTTGTCTATGTGTTGTGAATGATTTGTGCTTTATGGTTGCTATCTTGTTTATATGATTAAATTCTTAGTGTGTTGTTAGATGATAGATGAATCTAATATGGTAGCTTAGTGTTGAATAACATAAATGAATGCTAGATATAATCTATGTTATTATGCTTAGTGCTTGAATCTATTGGATTTATATACATACTATGTTGATTTGTTGTTAGGTTTTAGCCGCGCTGTAAACTAAGACTGAATATTGATGAACTATAATTTCTTAGTGCTCTGTTAAGGTGTTATAGTCACAGATTTGTGTCCCAGCTAAGGTTGAAGACACTGGAGTCCTGCAACCACCCCCACCTCTACCTCGGGTGAGACTTCATCCACTTCGTTGGTGTTGCCGAAAGGGTCGGTAGTTAGGGTTTTGTTGGTGCATTGTTGTAGCGTTGAACCCTGGATCTTCCCCTGTGACAACAAATGGTTCCATTGCCAGGGCCTGAAACTGTGATTGCTGGGAACTAAATGAAAGAAATAAATATCTGTGTGTGGATATGTTGCCTGAGTGCGTAGTATTCTACTGACTTGTGAAGCTCTGTGCTAAGAAGAGAAGTCAGATCCGAAGAAAAGATGTAAGATCTAGAAGCTTTATGCTCTGATAATGGTAAGAATAGTGAAAAGTTTTAGATCCAGAATCTTTATGCTCTGCTGAAAGTAAGATTAGTGTAAATTTTTGTTTCAAGAGTATGGATCTAGGTATGTTTGATAAACATTATCCTAGTCTGAAAACTAGGGCACAAATAGAAGAACGAAGGTATGATATGAGTAGATCTGATAGAAATAATGAAGATATGTTATTCCTATGCAAAAAAATAATGTTTGGACTAACAAATGGATGTAGGATCCTAGAAACAATTGTTTTTAGGTTAGCTACTATGATCCCAATGTGTGGTACAAGAAAGGTTGGGGATCATTTAAAAAAAAAAGGAGGATTAACCCTTTGTTACAGTTGCAAAAGACCGAGACATCTTGCTAAGGAATGCCCTGATAGAATACCTAGTTGTCTTTGTTGTAAAGATATGGATCATGAATTATTGTATTTCCCTAGAATGATTGCTAAGGTTGAAAGAATGAATATGAGACAAGAAGAACCTAAGAAAGGTCAAGAAATTGAGACCATGGTAGAACCCCAAAAAGAATCAGAAGTTGTACTATTTCAAATGAAAGAAATCTTGAATGATCACAGAGATATCAACTTATCAGAGATATTCAAAGAAAAATAATGCATAGAAGTAAGAATAGGAGACTTCAACATAGACTGTATTCTGGATGAGGAAACACAGGTAAATATCATGATAGAAAGAACTTGGGAAACTTTAGGAAAGCCTGCTATGATTCCTTCATTGGAAGGAATAAGATTATTTAAAGGAAAACTGATAACCCTATGTGGAAGGCTCACCCAGGTATCTATGAGTGCTCATGGAGCTTCGAAAGAGGAATATTTTGAGGTTGTTAGATTCATTGAAAACAATGCTCCATTTACGATGTTATTAGGAAAAACCAGGATCAAGAAATATCAGACCAGAAGAAAAGAAGAGGAGGTCCGAGAACAAAAAAAGTAGGAATTAAAAGATTTCATGACTAGGAAGATAGCACACTTGATTGCAAAATAGGAGAACATATTGAAGCAACTTAGAACCGACAACTCGGATCATGAATTTGAAATAACACAAGAATATTCACAGATGAGTAGAGAACCTACCCCAGAAAAAGTAGCAATATTACTCTCTAATTCTATGAAATAATCTCAACAAAGCGAAGCTGCTATGCCAAAAGAAGACAAGAATCAGAATGGAAAGAAGAATATCAAGATGAAGATCACCGGGAAAAAGGATATAAAACTCAGTAAGAAGAAAGAAAAAATTGAAAAAATTATAGAAGGACCCAGAGGAAACTTCGCGGATGGAAGATTTGCAAAATTGGAACTTCGTCGGGATACCAGAACAACGCCTCATGAAACTTCGCCATGATGAAGTGATATGACCATTGGAAGAATTATAACTATTGTACCGACATTTCGGAACGGTTAGAACATCAGTTGTGACCATAAATTTTTCCATCAGATCGTTGGGACCATGGCACAACAGACAAAACTACATTGATGGAAATATCCTTATCCGTTGGAGAGATCCGTTACATCGTGTCTACTTAGTCCATCGACTGTTGCACCAAGAACATTTTTGTGAATTGTATCAGAGTTAATAAGAGAACCCATTGCTACCATGTTGTTCTTAGTAAGATCGACACCAATTCTATTGCTTTGAGCACTCACCCATTCACCTGATGTTTCCGATCGAGAGCATGCATGTACAATGAGCTCAACATTGTGGAGAAGTCAGTCGAGGAAGTTTTAATTGACATGATGGYCGAGAGAGTGATGTACATAGGAGTTCAAGMTTCATCGACATGAGGAGTGCAAGMCTCTTCATCGACTGCTTGTGGATCCGGACCATCCCGACCGAAAACAAAAAAGAGAACCAAGCACCAATATGATCTAGCAAACACGAAGTTAATTCAKACCATATTTCCCAACTAAATCCCACCTCTAGCCGACGTGGTAAGTCGTGACAGTGTCCTGAGGGACTTTGATTACACCATGGTTACTACGTACCTCCCAAAGGGGATACGAACAGTCAGAGCACAACAGGATAAGATCACGATGTTGAAGTTCAACGACTTCAACCTAGGAGACTGCAAGAACCATAGTATGCTCACCCCTTATAAATACTTGACCAGGAGGAAGGGGAAGAACTCGAAAATAATCCCCCAGTCGTGGATGATGAACCTTGTGTAGTCCAACCTTTTGAACATAATGAAGATCCCACACTTTGGAAGGCACCAGGAGGTTAACGCATGTGTTAAACTCCTGCTCTCATGTTACCATGGTGACTACTTATGACTAGAATGACGTATCACAGTCAATTTGACGTTGATCCATAGGATCACTGGATTGAGCATGAAAGGACCTGACCCGTAGGAATTCTATCTAGGGAAGGCCACAAATCATGCCTTAGCAAAAAAGATCAAGGATACCTACGACGATGTTGAGAAGGGGATGCGAGGTTACAAGGTAGCTTCCATCTAGAATGGCGCAGTGAGCCATGCCAATTAATTGCAGGAAATATTGTGAGAAAGAATAGACCCACACAGGTCACAAGTTTTGTCGTTGACATCACTGGGAAATGCATGGAAGGCCTTCATATGAACTGGGCAAAGTACCTAATTAACCAGCTGGAATTAGACTGTCGCGAAGCACAAGATTAGGGCTACGAATTCCAATTTAGCTGGCTCCTAATCCTCATCATGTTTATTGCTTGGGAGATGATGGAAGGAGTGAACTTCCTAAACATTGATCTGTTCGAGCCGCTTGCTGTGAATTTCACCATGCTCTGGTACTCGAGCGATATGGAAAAAAAATGGTAGTCGAACACGGTATTTCATAAATATTATCTCCAACTAAAGAGGGCTATCGAAGATGAACCTCGCATGATTCCCAACACCCTACAATGGTTTCGACCCCTTATGAAGTTCCCCATAGATTGACACTTCATCTATATTACTACATGAGAATACGAGCACAAAGAGGAGTTGCAGTCATACTACAAGCTCATAGAGGAGGACCTCGAGGATATAACTAAGGACTAGTCAGTAGACCTCCTTATCCCTGTTGACCCTGTAGAGATGTCTGATCCCGAACTTGACAGCTCAGAGGCTGCTCACAAAGAACATGACACACCTGGAACCAGCAGAAGGAAGAAGACCGAGGAGGTCCAGAACTTGAGCAACAGATCGGAAGGAACTGCTTCAGTATCACCTGGACGAGGGGGTGATGACGAGGAAAAATTAAATAAAGAGAAAAGAAAACCAACATAAGAAAGGAGAAGTAACACCGCCTAGGGATCCTGCTGATGAGACTAACCCCTTGAAGAAAAGGAAGGTTTATCCTACGAAACCCACTTCCCGAAAGAAATCCAGAGCCACCATGACTAAGATGTAGATTGTGCTCATTGTCGATGAATTTGACTTCATCATCACAGTTGTGAATGACGCCTCACAGGAAATATTGAAGAAACAGGAAGCCAAGAAGGAGGAGATGTATGATAGAATAGAGGTTGAACTCAAAGGGGTACAACAGGCCCTTCAGTCCAGCCACGCAGTATCCACTGCACCCTCGCCATCAGAAGAACCAGAGTTGGGAGATGAGCCTACACAACTCCGCAGAATAGTTGATGTGACCGAATCTCACCTTCATCATGCACAGGAAGAAAAGGAACAGGCCACAGTGGCCTTAAAACAAGGATAATAATAAGTTATGGAGCAACGCAAGATTGCACAATAGGAGAAAGATTCCCTTCAATCCAAGTTCGAAGGAGAGAGAGCACATATACACCAAGAAAAATAAAATTTGCTCATAGAGAAGGTTGAAGTAAAAGAAGAAGTCAACAAAGAACTTCGCTCTGTGATGGGCTTGGGATAGAAGGAGGAAGAACCAATAGATAATCAAGTAGCACAGCTCACAGAAGCTATCCAAGAGCTTCAACAAAGAATAGAAGACTTAGATCTCCACACAATGCCTGACACTCCATAGGATGGGAGGGATCAAAGAGAAGCGACGACCCAAAGCGCAGTTGAACGAATCAAGGCCCTCTCTATGGAATGTAAACAAATAAGTGATCACAGTGCCTAGACTTATGAGAAAATCAATGAGAATCCAGAACTGAAGGCACTAGAGTCACAACTCCATGAGGCAAAGCATCAAACAGAAACAATACAGGCGCAGTTGAATCCCCTGTCAGTTGTTGAAAGGATGAAGTGATCCTAAGAGAAGCACACTGCTCAACAGAAGGTCCACACCATTCAGAGAAGAGTCATGGAAGTGACCTAGAGGCTCCAACCTATACAGGATGAGGCTTGCCAACTGTTCGTAGAGATCAAAGGCTGAGGAGTATAACTAGAGAACGTCATCACTACAGCTGGAAAATGCTTAGAGGGACCTATCAACGAAGTAGTAATTCAAGAGTTCATTGAACAGGAGGTCATGGCACAACAATAGGTCGAAGCAGCTCGAGCCAAGCTCAAGGATTTTGAGGTATATCTACCCAGTTCAGAGTGACTCGGGATGAGTCACAGGTGAGTGTTGGGGGCTTGTTGGCCCTTGACCAAGTTTTGAGGATACTTGGTCATGTTTGACCTAATTTTTGGGACATCGACAGGCTGTTGAAGGTGAAGCACAAGTCTAAGCGGAGACCACAGGATCTCAACCCCTTTTTTAGGGAGTTTTGGGCTTTGGGCTTATGTAATGGGTATGGGGATGTTGGCCCATGGGTTTACCCATGTTTAGGCATGATTTTGTAATGTATAAATAGAAATATAGGCGATGTAGGAAGTAGTTCGATCTATGTGATTGAAGGCTTGTAAGTTGTTCTAAGTGCTAAATGAAGTTGGTGATTGTAAGTGCTTTGTGCATGCTGTGTGAGACCTACAAGGCTAAGTGCAAGTGACTATAGAATAATGTAAAAGGATCTATACCTATATCTACTTGGGGAAGGAGGATCTGGCGAAGTGCACGCAGATCTCCTGTCCTATGCAGAGTAGGGTTTTGTGGCTCTGTGCATGTAGAGGATTGAGAGAAGCTAATAAATAAGACAAAGAGTTGGTGGACGTAGCCCCAGGGTGGGGGTGAACCATGTATATCCTCTGTCATGATTTTGATGTGCTTTGGTTGTTCTTTGTCTATGTGTTGTGAATTCTTTGTGCTTTATGGTTGCTATCTTGTTTATATGATTAAATTCTTAGTGCATTGTTAGATGATATATGAATCTAATATGGTAGCTTAGTGTTGAATAATGTAAATGAATGCTAGATATAATCTATGTTAGTATTCTTAGTGCTTGAATCTATTGGATCTATATAAATACTACGTTGATCTGCTATTAGGTTTTAGCCACACTATAAACTAAGATTGAATATTGATGAACTATAATTTCTTAGTGCTCTGTTAAGGTGTTACAGTCACAGATCTATGTCCCAACTAAGGTTGCATACACTGGAGTCCTCCAACCACCCCTGCCTCTACCTCAGGTGAGACTTCATCTACTTCGCAGGTGTTTCTGAAAGGGGCGGTAGTTAGGGTTTTGGTGGTGCGTTGTTGTAGCGTTGAACCCGGGGTCTTCCCCTATGCCAACATGCAGGATTGGCAGGTCTAGGATGAGGAATAAAAGAGAGTTTTTAGTTCTGGGAAAATACGACTTGTTGTGCTTCCTTGGTGTGTTTAGTATATTTTACCCAAGTCTGGGGGAGATCCATTATGACCTGAGCTCATATTTCATATTTTAGGACATTGATAAAGAATTAGCTAAAGAATGCATCTGACATTCCCTCCATTATATAATCCAAATGATCAAAGGAGGTGACAAATTCTTCCACGATGCCTGAATGTTTCAAATTTGTCAAATGGCCCAAATGGTGTATGTCTATGTCAAAGCATTCATAAATTTTGACCACAAACTATTTCCAGGAAATAAACCCTTGGCACAAATTTTTACGCCATTTACACCATTGTCAACATTTAGGATATATATAGAGGAAATCATAACGAAGTTTGGCCAATTCATCAGTGATGCCATGAAAGGAGAAACAATGCTACATTTGTGTGACCCAAGTCATTGGATTCGAGCCATCAAATTTGTTCACCTCGACTCTGGGAAGATGTAGTTCTCAATGAGGTTGATTGGAATGAAAAGCTTGGTAATGGGAAGAGCTGGAATCTTCATAGTGAGAAGGTTTTTCATAGGACGTAGAATCCAAGAATCAACTTATGAATTTGTTCATATTGGCCGATAGGGAGTCTATGGACTGTTGCACACCTCGAAGATCGGTTTTGATGGCATCATTATTGGAGTTGAGGGTAGCAATATTGGAAGTGATTTCTTGGATGGACTTCTTGTTTTTCTCATTGTTTGTAAGAAAGTTGTTGATTTATTGGTTGCGGGTAACATCCATTTGGGGAGAATAAAAAAATGGGCAGGTGGGTCCACACAAAAAAGTGTTACAAGTGAGGTGTATCATGACAGATGGAGTGAAGAGAGAAAACCAATGGGATAGGTGAAAAATAAGGGTTTTGGGAAGGGTTGGTGGGTCCATGGAAAAATACTTACAAGTGATAGGTGCCAATTCGATCATGGCGAAGAGAGGAATCAAATGAGATAGGTCCTAAATAAGGGTGCTGACCGGTCCACTATAGTCTTTTGTTTTTACTACTGTGGAGTTATACTCCAGCCTAAATAACATTTCATTGATGGAATTCCTGTAACTCCCCTTCTCCTAAACATATGATTATTGTAATTAATTATAATTAATGATTTCCATGAAATGGGATGCAAATATTGTAAATACACCAACACAAAATGACTATGGATACAGGTTTAGGTACAATCATGAAGATACAAAGGATAACTCAATGGGTGTGTGCATGCTCATGGATTATTGACTAGATGATTGAATGATGGAAGGAATGATGGAACATATGGGAAAATGAACTAAGTCCCAACAATATGTATGCATGTCCCCAACTTAACACTTGTCATGTTGGGAGCTACCTTGGCCCACTTGTACCCAACTTTAGAACTTAGGATAAAATAATTATCCATACTTTATGATTTAAGAAATATTAATATAATATTACTTTTTGGCTTAAGATCCCTAGCTTAGTCCTTTTTCCTTAAAGTTTAGGCCTACCCTTTCCCTAATTAGTGGATTTTAGTCCCCCATCTCTTTTATCTTGGTCGGTCTACATGCAACGATGTATTTTATATTAATTATGAGGCATATACAAAAATAGGCACACTAGACTTTAACATCTAGGCTCTCCGGCCTAATCAAAACATAAGCATCCTAGATTACAATAAATGGCTCACCAACCTATAAAACGTAGGATATACACAAAAGGCTACCTGGCCTCAAAATTGCACACACTTATGTTGTTGCACGTGGTATCCTGGAATGTGCAAACTTCCCCATTTTACTGCGCAACACATGCACGCACTATTCCATGAAATGTGCATACAAACAAATGATATCAAACAACTCACCAAATTAAGTAAATTTTCATTTACATTACAATTGGGTTTGGCCTAGGGATATTACAATCACCTCTTCTTATTTATTCATTGTCCTCAGTGCATCATGTACCCATATACAACAAAATTTCAAAAATCCTCAAAACGATGCGGGTATTTTGCCCGCATTGCATCCTCATGCTCCCAAGTAGTGTCCGTAGGACCGTACCAGGTCCATTGGACCTTTACAAGACCTATGGATCAATTCTAAAGATTTTTTATTTTCCATTCCATAATGCATATCGGATGCACCGGAAAAGCGCCTTCTTTCTCCACCTGAATCATATTCCAATCAATAACATGATTAAGATCAGGTATATATTTATTGAGTAATGATACATGGAATACATTATGAACATGCATATATGAAGGCAATGCAATCATATAAGCTAATGGACCAATCCTCTCTAGGATTTCAAACGGCCCACAATAGCGAGCTGTCAACTTTGAACAATTTCCCAACTTCAGGGAACTTCTGTTGGCCTTCACTTTCAAAAATACATGATCGCCCACTTTAAATTATCTGTGAGTTCTGCCTTTATCAACATATCTTTTCTGCCTGTCTTGGGTAGCCTTTAAATTTTGCTTTATTTTTATCATTTGTTCCTCCATTTCCTTGAGCAAATCTAGCCCAACTACTGCTTTGTCTGTTGGGTTATCCCATCTTACTAGTGTGTTGCACTTCCTACCATATAAAATTACCTCAAATGGGATCATCTTTAGAGATTCTTGATACCCATTTGTTATGAAACTCTACCAAGTGTAGGTAGTATTCCCACCTTGATGTTTTATCCATCACATACATCCTCAACATATCTTCAATCCTTGATTCACCCTCTGTTTGTCCATCGATGCGGATGATAAGTTGTACTAAAATTTCAAATTTGTTTCCAAATCCATTAAATAATCCTTCAAAGAAGGAATTTTTGAGGTAAATTAAATCCATTAAATAATCCCTTCCAAAATTTTGAGGTAAATTTTGGATCTTTGTCAAACACAATTGTCTTGGGTATGCCATGTAATCTAGCAATTTCCTTCATATAAACATCAACAATGTTAGTTGCCTTGTGAGTGAGCTTAACTGGAATAAAATGGGCAGCAACTTATCCACCACTACCATGATAGAATCATGTTGCTTGTTTGTTCTGAGAATTTTGGTAATGAAATCCATGGTTACAACTTCCCACTTCCACTCAGGAATGGGTAATGGCTGTAGAAAACTAGCTAGGTGTCTATGCTCAACCTTTACCTTTTGACATTCCAATCATATGGCAATAAAATCAGCAACGTCTTTCTTCATTCCTGGCCAATAATATTGGCTCTTGACAACTGCAATAGTTTTCTGATATCCTGGGTGCCCAGCATAAGGTACATTATGCATTTCCCTCAATATCATATTTTTCAATTCCTGAGAATTTGGTACATAAATTCTTCCCTTGTACATGAGAATTTCATCATTATCTAGCTTATATTCCTCAATGTTTTGCTGCAAAATACCTTGCTGCAATTTTTCCACTAATTCCTTGTATTGCAACTCTGATTTGGCAGCCTCTATAATTCTGTCTTTCAAATGTGATTGGTACATGCTAATGGATGTAGCATGCAATTCATGCACTCTTTTGATGAGTGCATCAACCACTTTGTTCTCTTTCCCTTTGATATGCTTTATATCAAAGTCATATTCACTTAAAAATTCTAACCATCTAGTTTGCCTAGCATTTAGAGTTGGTTGATCAAATAAATATTTCAGACCATTATGGTCTATTGTTAGCTCAAACTTTTCCCCCATGAGGCAGTGTCTCAATTTCCTTAAGGCATGCAGTATGGCTTCCAACTCCAAATCAAGAGTGGCATAGTGTCTTTCATGCTCCTTTAACTTCATTGACTCATAACATATAAAAAACCCATTTTGATTGATGACTCCCCCAAGTCCCTCATTACATGCATCTGTGCATACAATGAAGTATTCATTTGGGTCTACAATCCTTAGTATTGGAGCACTTGTTAATAATTGTTTCAAGTGTTGGAAACTCCTTTCACAATTCAATGTCCACTGAAACGTCACACCCTTCTTTTGTAAGGAAGTGATTGGGTGTGAAATCTTTGAGAATCCTTCAATAAATATTCTGTAGTAGCCTGCAAGGCCCATGAATGATCTGACCTCTATCACATTCTTTGGCACTAACCATTCTCTAATGGCTTCTATCTTCTCAGGATCCACTGCTATCCCATCCTTTGAAATGATATGCCCCAAATAATGAATTTTCTTTTGATAAAATGAACACTTTCTCAAATTGACATACAACTGATGCTCCTTTAATACTTGTAACACCATTCTCAAATGATGTTCATTCTCTTCCTCTTACTTAGAATATATAAGAATGTCATCTGAAAAGACAATGAAAAACTTCTCTAAATATTCTCGAAAAACATCATTCATTAAGCACATGAAAACAGTTGGTGCATTTGACAACCCAAATGGCACCACTGTGAACTCATAATGACCATACCTTGTCCTAAAGGAGGTATTGTTGATATCTTACTCTTTAATCCTTACCCGATGTTATCCTTGTCTAAGATCTATCTTTGAAAATATCTTTGCATCCTTCAATTGATCAAAAAGATCATCAATCCTTGGTAGATGATACTTGTTCTTTACAATCACTTTATTCAATTGTCTGAAATCAATGCACAATCTTAATGTCCCATATTTCTTCTTCACGAACAAGACTGGGGCACCCCAAGGTGACACACTTGGGCATATATACCCCTTCTTCAAAATTTATTCAAGCTGGATTTGCAGCTCCTTTAACTTTGGTGTACTCATTCTGTAAGGAGTCTTTGATAGTGGAGCTGCTCCAGGAATTAAATTTATAGAGAAATCAATATCTCTCTTTGGGGGTAGTCTTGGTACCTCCTTGAACACATCTTAAAATTCTTCTAGGACTGCATAATATTCCGAATTTGGCACCTTATCTTTAGGTGTCTCTTCCATATGTGTTGGAAATATTTGACACCCTTTTCTATAACATTTCTTCAGCTGCAATGCTGAAATTTATCGGATGGTTGCTGCCCTGGGAATTCTCTACACTTTTCTTAGTCTCCCTTCCTCATCCAAGCTAGTAAATGCCTTGTTATGACATTCTAGGATATCATGATGTTGGTCCAACCAATCCATTCCAATTAGACAATCATAGGAACCTAAAGGCAAGATGTTCAATTCCTCCCTTGTGTTTAGTTCATTCATGTCCATAAGACATGACTTAACCATCTCATTAAATTTTATTTTGTCTCTAGTAGCCAGATACACCGACCAATATTTTCCATGCTTACTTCTTGGCAAATGCAAACTTTCCACCATATTAGGATCTATATAACTATGACTAGCTCCTGAATCAATTAAAATAGCAATGGTTTGGTTGTTGATCATACCTTCCACTTCAATCATATGTGACTGATACTTTGCTTGCTTGTTGTCTAGGGCTGCATAGATCCTTGGCACATTTCTACCCATGTCCTCCACTATTTATCTCGCCTTATTGTCTCCTCCAATGTCTTGGGATCATCATGCTATATTTTTTCACTGATAAATGATGGCAATCCACTCAAATACCTCTGAATCTTAACTGTCTCATCCATGATGAAAGAGACATACTTTAGAAGTTCTAGAAACCTTTTTTCATATTCATCTATTGTCATACTCCCAAGATTGAGTTCAAATAACTCTTTCATTTTCTTGTCATAGTATCTCTTAGTCAAGTACTTCTTCTCAAAATACTTCTTGAATTCCCTCCAAGTAACACTTTTGTCTTTAATGTGCTTCACCTACACAAGTGATCCCACCACATGGATTTCTTTCCCTTGAGTTGATAGATATAAATTCTACCTTATGCATGAGAAGAATAATTGTGCAATTGAAAATATTTTCTCATGCCCAACAACCACGTCTTTGCATCTTCATCCTTCTTGTGCTCACCATCAAATGTATGAGGTTTGATTTTGTTCATTTCTCCTCGTATCTCATCCACCCGAAACCTCTTATGATTTATTATAGGGGATGGACTTGAGATGCTATGTGATCTCTTATTGGAATCCCTCAGGGAGTGGTGGTGATTTCGGCTAACACTTCTTGCTCTTGTTTTCTCATCAGGAGGCCAGTGACTTCCATATTTGCTTGAGCCACTCTCCTTATCCAATTTCTTTTCTATTCGGTTCAAGATCTGCATTAAATTCATGTTGAAGTCATCCTACTGTTCCTTGACTCTCATAAGCCTTTCATTATCATCTTTATGTCTTTTTACATCCTTCTATAAATTTTTAATGGTCTCTTCCATATTCATGTTTTCATTACTTTCATCTCCATGTCCATTGGAGTTTGTTCCTTCAATGCCCAAATGGACATCCATCCCTCTGATCTCATCATCCTGAATGTAATTCCCTTATGCCTCTTCCATTTATATGGAATTTTTGTTGATCCTAATATGATCGAGTTGTTGTTAACTCTGCAAAATGTGCAAACAACAAAACTTTATCAGGCTAACTGTTTCAACAATTTCATGAAAATATGAACCATTCTGGTTCAATAATATATATCAGAATTATTTCTTCTAATTTCCTGGAGAATTGAATTCCTCGATAAATTTTATGGGTGGATATTTATATTCCACTTTCCAACACCTTTCCAACTCCTTCTCTCATGCTCAATTCTGAGTTTTGAGCAGAAACTTATGGTTATTTGAAAATTGCCCATTAAATTTTCTGTTCACACTTCAACTTGGCGCAACTCTGTGTTGTAATTATGAAATTTTGCACCTACTCCATTGGATGTTTCATAGGATATAAATTGGGTTTCTTCATATACATCTTATGGACACTCTGTCCAAGTTTCATATCTTTCTGGGCTCTGGGATGCTAGTTACAACGTGCTGAAATTCTAGGCCAATTTGTGTTTTTGGTCTGGAATGCTATAGGTGCCTTATTTTCCATATTAAACATTTTTAACTTGCCCATAAATTTAATTGAGATCTAGGAATGTATTCTATGGATAAATATATTTCCATTGACTTCTCCTATGCCTCAATCTGATTTTGGAGAAGAGAGTTATGGCTCTTTGAAGTTAGTTGGGTCTTAAAATTTACCCTTCACTGTTTGTGTTGTAGCTTTCTCATAAAAGCTCCATTTGATGAACAATTTTCACCATTAGAAAGCTCTCTCCGAGATATTTTATTTGAGCTATAGAGACAGAGTGTGCCTTGGCACACTCTGTTCTTGTGGTTTTCTAGTGCCTCAAAATGCTCTTAAGAGCCTAAAAAATGCGCTGCAAAAAGATGACGTTCAAATGATATAAAACGTCGCAGAAAATCACTGGTTTTCTGTTGTTGTTCACCCTTCAAACAACTTTGCATGCACAAATTTGAAATTGTAACCCATATTTACCATTCCCGACAACAACACAAGGTAAATCGTGCTTCGCGCACTTTAAAACCACTGTGTATCACTTCTTTGTCGCGCTAATAACATGCGCGCACTACCTTTGTGTCGCGCGCCAATATCCATCGCACATAGTTTTTGTACCGCATGCTGATATTCTACACGCATTTCACTCAACACACTGCACCATTCCAAATTTTAATATGCCCCCACCACACACCAATACTCTACGCGCACCATTAACTAAACTATCGCGCGACAACATTTACCCAGATTGCGTGCACAACTACCAAACTCCAGTGCCAATACTGCGCACACCACACATGCCATTATTAGGAATGTGCACACCACGCACAATTCTTATGCATATGCACACTGTACAATGCTAAATTTAGTGCGCGCACTCGCACACCAACATTTTTCCACACGGCACCAAAATTTAGCATGCGCACCAGAAAACCACCATTTTTCTGCGCGATACCAAAATTTAGCGCGCGCACCAGCACCCTAACATTTTGACGTGCAATGCCCAATTTTTTTTTTATTATTTTTTATATCACAAGATTTTTACCGTGCAACATGCATTTTTATTGCACCCACCTGCGCACATTCATTTTTATGCGCATCAATTCCTTGTGAATTCTGCTGTAGAAATTAGGGCTTTTGCTTAACGTTTTCCCCAATTTACCATAGACATTCTGCAACCATGAATTTTTTTCAATTTCACCCCGATAACACCAGTTCAACCTATGCAACAAAAAATCAATGTAAGTTGAAATTTTGGAACGAATTTATCCGAAAATCAATTCGCGAATTGAAAAATTTAACCACTAAACTCGCTCCATCTGTCATGGCTTCACTGTAACATCAAATTTGACCCATTCTAGATCCAAATTTGCTAGAACAAATATTGCATTGGGAATATCTCATCACTTGGCCGAATTTCTCAATTTTCCCCAAATTTAACTACATAAATTGGGGCTTTTCCCAATTCTGCCCAATTGTTGTTACTTTTTACCATGGACGCTCTGTAACTCGAAATTTGGCCACTTCGAAATCAATCCTCTATGGCATTTCACTTCAACTCACTTGTTCGGCCCATCCAGGCTCAGCATTGAAAACTGAAG
>SNQJ01S0029657.1:14453-25627 GCA_010110895.2 Picea sitchensis | reverse complement strand
GACACTTGTCATGTTGGGAGCTACTTTGGCCCACTTGTACCCAACTTTAGAACTTAGGATAAAATAATTATCCATACTTTATGATTTAAGAAATATTAATATAATATTACTTTTTGGCTTAAGCTCCCTAGCTTAGCCCTTTTTCCTTAACTTTTAGGCCTACCCTTTCCTTTTTGGTCGGTTTGGGTGCAGTGATGTATTTTATCTTAATTATGAGACATATACAAAAATAGGTGCACTGGCCTTTAACACCTAGGCTCTCTAGCCTAATCAAAACATAAGCATCCTATCTTACAATAACTGGCTCACCAGCCTATAAAATGTAGAATATACACAAAAGGCTACCTAGCTTCAAAATCACACGCACTTATGTTGTTGCGCGCGGTATCCTGGAATGTGCCAACTTCCCCATTTTACTGCGCAACACATGCGCACACTATGCTGTAAAATGTGCATACACAAAAATGATATCAAACAACTCACCAACTTAAGTACATTTTCATTTACATTACAATTTGGGTTGGCCTAGGGATATTACAGTACGAAAAGGCCCACCAAGCAGTGGAAATAATTGATTACATCAGCATGGTTCAAAAGGGCCGAGACGCCGAAGAGCATGAAATTCAGGTGCTGAGGGACAACAACATAGATCAGATAAGTAAAGCAATCAAATACTGGGTGAAAATGGCCCAAGAACCTTAGCGGGAGATTCAAGAAAAATGGGCCGATTGTGAAAGAAGCTGGGTCAAGATCAATCGGGAGATGAAAGACATCGATCTCCCAGAATTTGGCTCACCCGAGGAATTTGTCGACTTGCATGCATAGTTAAACAACATGCAGAGCAAGACTTGACATGGACTGCAGAGATATCAAAGGTGGTGAATATGGCGCCAGGACAAGTACAACATTTCATGGAGCACCTGATCAAGGCTCGAACAATATTACAGCAGTTAAGTGTTAAAATAGTCAAGTATCCAACATGGGAAATAGAAGTAAAGGAGATCCTTTCGGCCCCGATGGACCAACATAGATTCTCGTATGCCAATACATGCGAGGAAATCTTTGTCAAATGGTCAGAGTATGATAAGAGTCATCCACTTTAGTGAAACCATTCAATGAATCTTAGAAGACAGAGATATGGAAGCACCATGTGGTGATGTTTTGTTTTACTTAGCTTGCACTTTTGATAGTTATTTTTAGTTAATGATTTGTTATAAATAAGAGGATCGACCTTTTAGAAAAGCTCAATGGTTTTGGGATAAGACCCTCATTTTGGAATTGTAAAGAACTATTTCGGAACTACCTTAATTGAGAAGTCTTGTTTAGAACCGGAGACAAATTTTTGTTTTTCATCAAAGGTGTTTGTGATTGGATCTAAGGAGGAATTACTTCCGAATTTATCTCATGAATGGATGTTGTAATGAAGAAGAGTTTCTAAATCTATTGATAAGTTAGTTGATTCAATATTTTTATAGTTCTTGTCTCTAATGATGGAATGAAATCATTGTGTTAATGTGTGATTAATAATTAGAGCTAAGGAAACTATGTTTCTTGCCATCATTTTATTACATGTATGTTTTCTTTCGATAATTATATCTTTGTCAATAATTGAAATATTAGCAAGTTGATGTATTAGTACTAGGCTTGTCACAAGTGTGAAAATCTTTGTCTACATGCTTGAGTACAAGGGTTATCCCAAGCTCAACCTTCTTTAGTAGTTAATATTTCCCCTTTTACTAGTTGGTTTATACCAACACACATCTTTTAGCATACCCAAATAATAAAAGAAAATACAAAAGAGAACATTTAAACTGAAGGAGGAACTTTTATAAGAAGATATCATGTAGATCACTACATAAATCCCATCCATTAGTTGGTCGGATCGACAGATATGGAGAACCATTCCACTATCAAACACTACAGATTCCAATTGGGCCTTGGTGGCGGGTTTGGTTCCTGATGTTGACTTAAATGGATTTAGGACCCCTCAAGATAATTCTCACTAGAAGGAGGGCTTGATGAATGAATGGCTAACAATATTTCTAATGTAATATTTCACTCAACCTATACATTCAAAACATTCAACATTCATGGCTAGTCATTCTCAAGAAAACCCACATACACTGAGTACTCTTGAAATGAGTAACTCACCCCAACAAGAGGAAGAAAATTTATTCCCTGAAATACCTTATGTTATTCCCCACGAGGATTTGAGCCAATTCCGAAGAATCACAAGAGCTTACTCCCAAAAAACTGGAGCACTACCCTTAGCCTTGTTACTTCCTTGCAAAAAACAAGTAAGAAGACCAGTGGTTGACACCCCCAACCAGGTTTTTGTTAACATAGTATAATACTTGATAGATTTCTCCCTCATCGAGATTGAACATCCCCTCAATCTAATCTACGAAACACTAGCTGCTAACTTCTCTGAGCTCGATGATTTTGAATCTGACGAGGAAGGGTTTAACTCAGAATGCTCAGCTTAAGAGTTAGACGACATAGAGGATAACAATGATCATAATGAAGAAAGGGTAAACCCTCCTCAAAAAAATCAACCTTGGTTGGCCAGAGATGCTCTGGAAATCCCTGGACAAATACATAACCTTCCCCAACATCCAAAAATGTTACTCCCTAAATTTGACCCTGAAACCTCTGGATTTCCTAAAGACTATATCAAAGAGTTCATACTAGCTATTAGACTGATGAATGTCCAACATGAATACGTAGTATGTATGCTTTTCCCCTATACCTTTGATAATTCATCCTCTATGTGGTATTTTAACTTGCCTGTGGGGTACATAACTAGTTGGACGAAGTTTCAAAAGGATTTTTTAGATAAATTTGCAGAAGAAACCACTATAGGAGCTTTGATGGTGGAGTTGTTCGCCACCACCATGAGTTCAAAGGAGAAGGTTAAAGACTTCAATCAACGATTCACCACTATCCTAAACAAATTCCAACCAGAAGATAAACCCACTAAGGAGTTGCAAATCAAAGTATATGCTAATTCTCTCCCAGATTCCATTTCCATGTTTGTAAAAAGGGCTGCCAAAAAAACCTAGCTGTGAATTTCGAGGAAGCCAAAATAATTGAATTCCAAATTAAGGGATGTAAATAAGGCCAGGTCTCATTAGTTAAGAAGTAAGCTCAACCTCCACCCAGGAGAGTATTCTTGTTGACCAAACTCCCAGGGAAATAAACAGAACAAGGTCCTGAAAAGGGAAGTGGAGACATACACGACCTACAATGGATGATAAAGAAGTTGTCAAATGAAATCATAGGCATGAAAATAAGTGTCAGGGAAGGAAACCAAGGACAAAGGCCTTATAAACCATTCCTTAAAATAAATCCATTGTTCAAATAAATTGAAGCTCCCCCAACCAACTTAAACATCGATCTGAGAAATGTAGCATCCGACTCTTTCTGTACCTATCACCAAGAGAAACATTCTGAAAGAGACTGTCCAAAATGGGTGCATGCCATGAATTTGATGGCCAACTGGTTCCTAGACAAAGTTTCCCTTATCGAATAATCAAGTGGCTCAGCTATGAATATTGTTGATCAGGAAGACGTTGACCAGCCGTAAGAAACAACCATACTGCTTTGGGACCTTGACCTGTTGATGCCTTCCGATGATCTATTTGAGGTTCAAGAACTGCCCGAAGAGGTCTTGGTTGTGCAAACACAAAGTAGGGTTCAGTCGGTCTCAAGCGACCTGACCATTTCCCATACTTCAAGAGGAAAAAAAAAATCTGATCACCCAAAATAATCTTTTGTCTCCCAAAGAAATCATATAAACATTCATACACGAGAATCGCCCAAGCTAGACTACAACATAGTAGAAGATTTAAAAAAATTAAAGGCAAATATATTGGTCATGGAAATGTGTAGAATTCCCCAACAAAAGGACTTTATGTTACAAGCCTTGAAGTCAGTAGAGCCTCCTATAAAAATCATTGACCAAGGAGAAAATACAAGCCTCATAGATCTAAGAAATAAACCAACTGTAAATGCTTTCTCTGAAGATAAAAAGGGAAATTCTTTTGTCCCACCATTCCTCTTAACATTTGAAGTCTTCAACAAAAAGCTCCATAAGTTTTTGGTTGACTCAGGGGAATCCTCTAATTTATGTCATTATTTATATGCAAGAAATTAAACGATGTCCCTCTCAAAAGTGATAAACATGTGATACAATTGGATATAACCTAGGTGAAAATTATGGGAGAACGCAAGGATTTCATGATCAGAATGGAAACACACCCGGAATTTGTTCAAGCGATTGACATCATTGTAGTAGAAACACCAAAAGCTTATGGACTACTAGTTAGTCAATATTGGTCCAAGAAGTTGAACGAATACTTTAACACAGACTGGGTTCACCTTTGGTTTCCATTAAAGGGACACATGAACATGATTAGGATCCATAGGGAAATGTATCTCAAACACACTATCATTGATTTAGAGGCCCTTAATGAACCCTCTTCGGAATATTTCCTTGTACTAGGAAACTATTCCTACGACTCCAATTTCGGTAATTTCTCCCCTATCTCATCATATGTTCCTCTTACTCAAAAATTTGAAATGACTTTTCAAGAAAATGTACCGACAACGGTGGAAGAAACCCTCTTCTGTAAATAACCTCTATTGAAAACCACAGAACAAATAGGTGGAGAGGAGGAAATTGATAGGAAATGAGAAGATGATGGTTTTTGCTCACAAGTTTGGACCTTGTACTTTGATGGATCTAAGTCGCAAGAAGGATCAAGAGTAGGGTGTATCCTTATTGATCCGAAGGGGAAACAAAATTTCATGTCCTGCATACTAAAATTTGAATGCACTAATAACAATTCCGAGTATGAAGCTTTAGTGCAAGGGATAAAGAAAGACATAGACTTAAACTTTAAAGAAC
This sequence comes from Picea sitchensis, assembly GCA_010110895.2. NCBI lineage: Eukaryota > Viridiplantae > Streptophyta > Pinopsida > Pinales > Pinaceae > Picea > Picea sitchensis. Next base: position 20,718 of record SNQJ01S0029657.1, on the reverse strand, counting down.
TAAAGGTTTTCAGGGACTTTGAAATCATCATTAGGCAAGTAAGGAACACTATACACTACAACTCTCCCCACCTGAGGAATTATCAACAGGAAGTGCATAGGCTAATAGAACATTTTGAAGCTTTCAACATCACAGTGATCCTGGGAATCAAGAACACTCTTGTTGATGCCCTGCCCACTGTTTCCTCGAGCATATCCCCTTTAGAAGACCATGAAGCCTCCCGGTTCACTGTAGAACTACTATGAAAACCATCGATGCCCAACAATATTTCTAATTGGAAGGTATTTGAAGGATATGAACATATCATAAAATTCTTAACCAATCAATTTTTTTTTAAAGACTTGGCTATTGATGATGAAGTATTCCAATAGAATCTAGTAGAAACTAACCCCCATAAGAAAAGAGGTGAAATAGATCAATCGACTGACAAACCAAGGTTTCACACGATAGCGAAAGGGGTATCCAATTTGGAGAACCTTTTTTACTTAAGGGAAATATTTACGGGGTCAAAAAAAAAAAGACAGGGAGTTCATGCCCCATGTACGAGACTATAAATCTAGGAACCCCAAAGAACCATAAGAATATAAATCTTGGCAAGATATTATCTAAATAAGAAAGGAAATCCTATCTCAAACTGTTCAGAGAATATAAAGATGTTTTTTCATGGTCGTACTGAGATCTGAAAAATTATGATACTTGCATTATCCAACACACAATCCCGTTAAAACCTGGAGTAAAACCCTTCCAACAGAATCTCTGGAAGTACCACCCATCCCTAGAGCCTCTCATGTGTCAGGATTTGAAGAAATTACTAGATTCTAAAATTATATTTCAGGTTAGACACTCTGCTTGGGTAGAAAATTTGGTTCTGGTTAGGAAAAAGTCTGGGGATATCCCCCTATGTGTGGATTTCATAAACCTCAATAGAGCATCCAAAAAGGAAAATTACCCAGTCCCATCGATGGAGCAAGTCTTGCAGATCGTATCTGGTTCTGAGGTTTTTTTCTCTGCTGGATGGTTTTTCAGGTTATAACCAAGTTCTAGTTTCAAAGGAAGACCGATTGAAGACTACTTTCTGAACCAAGTGGGGAACCTTTTCTTATAAATGCATGCCCTTTGGGTTAATCAATGTAGGGTAAATATTCCAAAGGGCCATGGACGTAGCTTTTTGGGGACTAATCAACAAGGGTGTAGTGGTTTATTTGGATGACACGACTGTGTATTCAAATAATAGGGAATATCACATCCAACACCCAATCCATATTTTCGAGAGGTGTAGGAAATACAATATATCTTTAAACCCTGAGAAAACTATCTTTGGTGTCAAGGAAGGGAAAATACTAGTTCATATTATATCTCAAGCAAGAATTCACATAGACCCAGAATGAATTAGGGCAATAACTCATCTTCCATTACCCCATGATAAAAAGGATATGCAATCCTTCTTTGGGAAAATCAATTTTGTGAGGAATTTCACCTCCGATTTCGCTAAAACTATCAAACCCTTACAAAAAAGGATCCACAAAGATGTTGAATTTAAGTGGGATGATGAACGAAAAAGTGCTTTTAGCAATATTAATATTGCAATATCTCAAGTTCCAGTGTTACGAAATCCCGACTTTAGCAAATGTTTTTTCCAATACACTTTTACCTCCGAACAATCGTTAGTTGCAGTATTGACTCAGAAGGATGATGACAACAATGAGGCACCAGTCTCTTTTATGAACACTAATTTCCAAGGGGTTGAACTAAATTACCCTTCTATAGACAAACAAGCTTATGCAATGTACAAGGCAGTAAAACATTTTAGATCTTACATCCTAAAAATTCACACCAAAGTCATTGTGCCTCATCCTGCAGTCTGATCCCTATTCATTCAACATGAGATGGGGGAAAGAAGAGGAAAATGGATGGAAGTAGTCCAAGAATTGGATCTAGATATTAAACCTGCCAAACTGGTTAAAGGACAAGGATTGTGTAAACTGGCAACTGAAGCCTAGAACCAAGTAAATGAGGACCCTAGGTGGGAGAATGAATTGACATTATGGTGTAGTGAATATTTATATGTTCCCCAGGGGTAGGAGTCTTGGTATGGGAAACTAAATTGTCTCTTGCGTCATGGGACTTTCCTAGAAACCTTAAACCCTAAGGAAAGGAGATCTCTCAGACTAAAATCAACACAATATCGCCTCATAAATTTGGTGCTCTTTCGTGTTAATTATGATGGGGTACTTTTAAGATGCATTGAATGAGAAGACATAGACAAGGTTTTGAAGGAACTCCATGATGGTCCTACAGGTAGACACTTCGCAGGGAATACCACCATTCAAAAGATATTGAGATCCGACTATTATTGGCTTACTCTTTTTAGAGATGCTCACACATATGCTAGAAATTGTAAAACTTGTCAAATGAGCATAGGGAGGGAAATGAGAGTAGTTGTCCCACTCCAACCTATGGCCTTCTCTGGACCATTTGAGAAATGGGGGTTATATATCATGGGATAAATTACACCGAGTTATTCAAAATAACATAGATACATACTGAATTCCATGCACTATTTCACGAAATGGGTAGAGGTCGTCCTTCTGACTCATGTAAATGAAAAGGTGGTAATCCAATTCATAGAGTAGCAAGTGATCACGAGGTTCGATATGTCGTCCGTTCTTGTTTTTATAATTCCACTTAATTTTCTTCCACCCTATTAACATAGTTTTCTCTAGACAAAGGAATCATAATCAGATACTCTACAAACTACTATCCACAGGGGAATGGAGTGGCAGAATCAACCAATAAGAACCTAGCGAAGATATTGAAGAAAACAATTGTAGACAATCAAAGGAATTGGCATATTTCACTTAATAATGCCTTATGGGCCGATAGAGTAACACCCAAGGAAGATATAAAAAATTCCCCATACTTTCTAGTATACATAAAGGATGCTATTCTCCCGAACGGGCTATATCTTCCATCTCTTCAACTTGCTCAGGGTTCTAGAGGAGAACTCTTATCGGTTATTCAACAAAGAATTGATACCCTCCTCATGCTGGAAGAAGAAATGGAGAAAGAAAAATAAAATTTGATTGCTCATCAACAGATAGTTAAAAGGTGGTTTGACAAGCATAAGGCCAAAGATAAAAATTTTGAGGTAGGAGACTTAATCCTAAAATGGGATAGAGTGAATGAGCCGAAGGGAAGACATTCGAAGTTTCAGAATCTAGGGATCAGACCTTTTCAGGTAGCTGATAAACTTGGGGTAGGCATGTATCAGTTGCAAAATCTTAGGGGGGACTTGACTCCCTCCTAGTAAATGGCCAGGCCCTAAAACAATATTTTCATTAAAAACAAAAATGTATATGTGTGTGTGTGTTTTCATGTTATTTTATTTTTAAGTAGGTTGATTGTAGAGTCTTTTAATTTATGTCTTCTTGTGTAGTATTTTTACTCTTTGAAGATTGTGTTCCACAAGACGTTGGTTGACCTTAATTCATACGGTATAGAAAAATCTATTCATGACTCATGCTTACATACAAACACAAGAAACGTTGGGTGATTGGATGTTTTATTAAAGGAATTATGTATCTAACCTTTGCAAATAAACAACCTTGGCAAGTAATAAAGTGTCCTCCTGGTGGTATGGTAAAACCTAAAGGGAAAGATGGTAAGATGGAAAGGACCACATGTACCTCAAGACAAATCTAGCAAGTTTCACCTTAACCATCTCATCTTACAGATAACATGCGTCCTCCTCTCCCACTCGCTCAGGGAATTCTACCGAAATAAGTCAATTATATCAAATGAGTGCAAAGTAGGAGAGGGTATGTAGATAACTCTGTCGGGTCTATGGATTCTCGCTGGGAGTGGATCAAGGTCTATGATGTCAGGGTGACTCCATCAAGGCTATGGACGCTCCATGGAATCAGACAAATACTACAACAAGTGAATGATGATAACTAAAGTCTTAGTGCCAGTGAATTATTTACTCAAGTATTGTCAAAAGGGAACATGGGTCATGGTTAAAAGGAATGAAGGTGGGATAAAGGTTGAAACCCCACATGTAGGCCCATATTCACCAACCAGGGGAATTGAATACTCAAGGATAGAAGAGACTCTGATAAAAAAAACCCAATCAAGTTATTAACCAACTTCTGCATTAGCTAAGTCCAAGGAAGAAACATAGATTCCGCTTTCACCCAGTAAGTCACCATTTGTTGAGAACTCAACACACCCTAAAATCCTTATGAAATTTTGTTGCTTTTTGGGTACCACTTGTTTTTTTCACTGTCTGAATCGATTTCACTTTGGGAAATGATTTATCTCTGTTTTGTTTTCATGACTCTTATCATCAAGTCAGGTTTGTTTGAATTTTTTAACCCCATGTATAAAAGAACTTAACACCCGAATTGAGAATCGATGTTTAGCCCTAAATAGTGGCTCATTACCCCTTAATTGGGGAATATTACATTACTAATGTTATTTTATTTATGTCATCTTGAGTCCATTAGTTGTAATTGTACCTCCTAGTCTCCTATATATACCAAGGATACATTTTCATTTGGAATCATCTTGTATTTGGACATTTATGTCGGGTATAAGGAGGTTTCCCCCTCGAAGAGGATTATTACTTGAAATTATCACTTTTTCAAGGCATTTAGTACTTATTCTGAGGTTTTTCTATGCTATATTGATATTTGGTTCTTAACATATGGTATCAGAGCTCAAGGTCTTGGGGTTTCACTTCTACATCTGAAACACCTTGGAATTTTCACTATAATTTTTTTCTATGATGTTTAAGAAGGAACCCATTGGAGGATATTTATTAGAAGGATCAAGGTACGTTGGGTTAAAATTTCAGCTCCCGAGGCCTTATACTTTAGGATATACAACCTGTGTAAGATAGGGTTGTAGAATCATCCCAAATTGAGTCATCATGACATTTTCGTTATAATTTTTTTTTGTAACTTTTTAGACCCTGCAATCTAGAGAATATTCATAGAAATTATTAATTTATTGGTGATAAACTTTTCAAATTCTAGGTCATATTACATTTATAGATAAACCCTGTGGAAGATAGGGTATTTGACTAGTCCTATTGACTAGTCTCAAGTAGGTGTTCCGGGTAAAAAAATCATAAATTCTTCATAGAGTATCCAAATTGAGTGATACCAGTTGCATTGTATAGTGGACAATATTTAGTATTTCTGGTACAAGTTTCATAATTTTATATTAATTATTTTTTGTGGGGCATGCTATACAAGTGATATCTCCTGGAAAGGACAAAAATCAACAAGTTGTGGGGAAGTTAACATAAATTCCACTTGGCACATCCAATTTTGATCAGACCTGTGGCATTGTAGAGAAGAAATATCAGAGAACTACAAAATAAAAAATTTCATACCCAGAAGGGCCAAAATTTTGGAGATACAATAAAAAAAATATTGTCTAGAGGAACCACCTCAAAATCAAGGTTTAAAGTGATACTTGGCCAACATGCCACCAAAAGAGGGAAATTCTACACCAAATAAGCCTCCAGACAGTCCTAGTTGGACTCTTGATGAAGGTGAAGAAATGCGTAGGGACATAAATGATTTACAAAAGAAGAAAATAACAAAATATGAAGTACAAGGGATGATGGATTCAACAGAAGCTAAGTTGGAGGAAATAATTGATACTAATATGGATGGTTTAAAAAGGGAGATCATGGAAGGATTGAAAAATTTTCTAATAGAGAGGACACCTGAAAGTGAAAATGTATCCCATTAAATTCATGATGATGACACAAGGAATATGAATAAAGAATGGATAAACTATAACTTTGGGTTGAAGACAAACCACTTTCCTAAGATCGATATGAGGAAGTTTGATGGCAAGGACCCAATCACATGGATACTTCAAATGGAGCAATTCTTTGATCTACATAATTTGCCACATATATAAAAGGTATGGATTGCTTCTTTATATTTGGAACCTAATCAATTTGTGTGGTATCGATGGATTTGTTCTTGCAAATCACTTGTCACTTGGACAATTTTCACGGAGTAAATGATAGCACACTATGACGATACAAGGAGCAATACCTTCTTTAGCCAATTGATACATATCAAGCAAAAGGGTTCAATTATAGAGCACATTGAGAACTTCCAAAGATTGAATATAAAGGTAACATATATTCCAAATGAGCACTTCATTGATGTATTCATAGGAACTTTAAGGGATAACATTCAACATGAGGTTCATCTTTAGGAACCCAAATCATTATCGAAAG
>SNQJ01S0029656.1:99136-109809 GCA_010110895.2 Picea sitchensis | reverse complement strand
GTGCAAACGAGGCAATTGTATTCATTTCGATTCATTGTGAGAATTCAGATTGCAGATATTGTGCAGAGGAGGCAGGTTGTCTAGACACGAAAATTGGCATAGGTATTTGGTAATTTGTTTATGACAGTGTGAGATGATTGTATTGTACTGAGAGCTCTTGGATTAGAGTTTTGTATGAGATTGTTTCATGATTCATGATATACATAATATATGATAGTGGATTTTTTAGCTTTACGCTTTCCCGGTAAAACTTTTTTGTTGTGTGTTATTGATATTTCACTTTGTGCATTGTGGTTGTGATCGTGGTTTAAATTGCTTCCGCAATAATAATAGTAGAAGCAATTACATAGTTAACAAGTGGCGGAAATTGTTAGATCAGGAGAATCGCAGGAATACATAAATTTGTATCAAAATTTCTACAGTAGAGTCTTATAGCCAAGGTATCCTTGTTGATTTCTCTAACACCGCATAGCATATTGTAATGGAAATCATGGCACATCGTAGGGTTATGGTGTCACAACAATAGTCTCTTTCCCATGCTTTCCATCTTAGTAGCGATCATCTGTCTTTTCAAGACAAATCTATCATCTCACCTGTATCACATACATACATTAATCTATGAGATATTATCATCAATTTCAATTAGAAATATTTCAAATTTGCCTCCCACATATTTCAAACTCCACTTATCAATTTCTAGATATGTTCCACATAGGAACTCAGATCCCAAAAGTATGAAGTCTCCTCCTCGTAATAGTTTGGCTTTTGTAGCTGCAAGGTTGGGTCTACGTTATGGACTTACACTGCTGCCATATCCAAGACCACCCACCTTGCAATTTCCCAACCTTCATTCAGCCAAAAAGATTGTTATTATTCAGTGCACATTATACTTCATTGCATACTTTTTTTTTTTTTGTAAGTAAGAAGTATAGATTATATTTAGTGCCTACTAGAGCTGAAAAGAGTTGCCAAAATACAGTAATAAACTGGCTGAAATTGCTGGACTGCCCCAACAGAGGGGAAACCAGTCCAGCCAGCCCCCAATTCACAAGTTTGAGAAAGTTGCAGGTTCAGAAAACACATACAGACCCTACTATCTGCTTCTAGACTAGGAGCCTAAAGGAACTAGATGACCAGCAAAAAGATATATAAACACCTGTCTTATATCCAATCCACGTGGCTCGGAGGTCCTCTATCCATGGTTCCATCTCGAGGTTGGCCGGCTGGTCATCCTTGCGTTGTTCATTTCGCTCCACATGCTCCACGTCCTCCACTTGACCGCTACATGCCACTTCCTTCTTCATGTCCACTGCTTGTCGTCGACTGCTATCCATCGTAATGTCAAGGGCCTCCCCCGGAGAGGAGCCAGCGGGGTCCAAGGAGAGCTCCGACTGCATAGTTGATAGGATATGAAGAAAGGTGGCGACGTTGTCTTCTGTGGCCTGCAGTCGAAACTTGAGGTCCGCCATCTCCCTTCTGAGCTCAAATACTAAATCGTACAGAATGCCCAATCGCTCTTTGAAATTATCACTATCGAGGTGGCTCACAGGGTGAAGACGTGCTCACTTGGACTCTCCAACCGCCGCTGGTGCACTCCTCCAGGTGCTCGAGGATCGGGGGAAGGACATTGTCGCCATGAAATTCATCCGAGGGTCCTGAGGGGAGCGAGGAGTCGGGGTCGACCCCCGCGGGATGGTAGCCATGGAATGTAAAAGCGCAGACTGCGAAGGTGGCGGGGTTATCGCGGAGCGAAAGTGCAAGGTTTGCAAAGGTGGTGGGGTGGCAATTGGGGACAAGCTTTGAGGGAGGGAGGAAGAACCAGTCGTCGGGGAGGCCGAAGGCGAGACCGGGGGTCTGCGGGGCTTCCAGGGTGAGCCCCTCTTCGGCTTTCCTCTTAACCTTTCCTTCATGTTTGTAGGTGAGCAGGGCCGAACAGGGTTGGACCAGTGTAGCAGATGGACGAAGAAGATAGCCTCTGTGCAAGCCTGGTGATGATTTCGTCGTGAAGGGGGGAGCCCTTCCGAACGCTTACAAGGTGAAATGCCAAATCTAACAAGACGAGCCATTAAACAAGCTGCGTGGGAGCTGGAGGTGGCGTAAATGCTCCTTGCTTCATCCGTTAAGCGGCATATAAATGCCATTACTCTTCCGGGAGGGTATGGTACTGCAGCACGGGCTCGTCACGTGGCTCCATGTTGCGGTGTGTTGTGTCCGGTTCCATTATCCGCCACGGGGAATCCACTAACACCCCATCCGGGGATACTTCATTGCATACTTACAATGGCTCACACATGATTTTAAATTTCACATATTAGCAATTAAATCACTCTTGTCCCTTAATCACATCTAATGGAGAGAAATTGCCATTCCTTACATGTGCATTATCTAGGATACCAAGATTTTCATAACACAATCAATCATTATAAGGAATTTATCCAATGTGCCAATGCCCATGGCTACATCTACACATTGCATCCTTGCATTGATTTAAGACCATACATCTATGTTAAGCATTCCACCATGGTGAATTAGAATCTTAGTTTCTCATCTCACCATATGGCTAGCTTCATTGGCATTTATTGCCACAACAAGGGTATGTCTCTTGTCTTGAGATGATTAAAAGCTCAAAATCAACATAACAAAATTATGAAATTAAAATTTCACTTCTTTGCATCCATGCATTCATCCTTTACAGGTAGCCAAGGTGCTAATCACTCATGGCTACTTTAATTACTTCATTTTATTATTTCCACAATTCTCTTGGGATACTGGAAGGTTTCCTTCCATAATGGGCAGTCCTACACATGCCCTTTTCATACATCATGCATCCCCTCAATGCATTTAACAAATGTACTACTTATGAGTACAGTTACTCATTTACCCATGGTTGGCCAATTCAAACATGGCATAACTATTCATGAATTCATTGCAAAGATTTTCAATCTATCTTTTCTTACTTGAGGTTTATTCCTCTATCATACCCTACTTGGGTATCAATGACATATATGCATTCAATCATAATTTTATACAATCAGTTTCTTCATTCTCAGGGAAATATATAAAAATATACATCAATAAGAGAGGGTTCAAGGAGTTCTCCCTTCCAATTTCCTTTGTTCAATTTGGAATTCTTAGCATGGTCAAGTTCTTTCCATGACCCTCTTGTCATCCCGTTCTATTTGGATTTGGCTACTCCATTTCCTTGGGCAATTCCAGTCAAATTCATTTTGAGCTTTCCTTATTCAAATAATCCTCCTTCCCTGAATGCAAAAACACCCTAACACATCAAGGTTATCTCATGAATTAAATATAAACAAGTGCATTTTTCACATTGACCATATAAAATTCAAAATTATTAACATTTTTATTTATCATATATGCATATGTTTTAAAATATAATCTAGGATTCTTATACTTATAGGCTTATGTAGTCCACTGCTAATTTCCAACAGTTATTAATTTGCATGGCCTTGTCCTCTCGATAGGGTTTTTCTACAATCCATCCAGATGGAATTACTTCCACATGCAACTATCATGTTGCATATCGATCAACTCTTGAAATTATCTCATTTCCACGAGTCAATATAAACTTTGTCATTTGAGTGATTTACTCAATATTTTCATTAAGAACATAAGCATGCATTCTTATTGTGCATCTAAGCCACATATCCACACATGTACATATACTCTATCAACTTGTGTTCACAATGCGAAGAGGCTTTCTATGATGCAGTCAACAAAATGAGAAAATATTTTTGGGAATGGAAGGTGACGAGGACAATTATTGAGTACGCCCAAAAGAAAAATAAGAGAAGGGAAGAGGTAAAAGGGATTGAACACGTGCAAAAAGTTTAAAAGGTGTGTGGCCCATAGGCATGCATCAAGAGGCCACAAAGAAACCATTTGACACTATGTCATTAGAAATGTGAATTCCATATTTTTAATTTTTCTTTTATTTCATAATAAAAAAATGTGATGCCTTGTTTAATGAGTAAAATGTCATAGCTCTTTTCAGTATCTAATGGAATATTTGATGAGTTTATTAATTTAGAATAAAACAATCTCCTTAAATGTAATGTTGCACTACTAGATTAGATTTATAACATTTAATAAATACTAGCACAATTACATGCCATTAGTTTGGAAAAGTGAAAAATAACACCTATGATTGTATATCAACCACTTTTACTAATATAATTGTGCTAGTCATATTATAATAAAAATTGTAGTCACTTTAGGTTAAATATCATTAATATTAATGAATTAAATATGACTCAAACCAAATCTAGTACATCTTCACTCTCAACCCATGAGGGTTTAAGCTCTATGGGGTGTTGTGAATATAGGATCTATATTATATGGTGAACCACAATGATTTTATGGTGTTTTCAGTCTTAAACAAAATTTAATAAATATCTTATTATATATTAATTTTGTATTTATTAAATAGTTTAATTATTATTAAAAATATTATATATTAATTGTATATTTATTAAATAATTTAATTATTATTAAAAGTAAAATATTAAATAGATTAATAAAATTATTTCTAGCTATTATTTTTGTTATATGTATTATATAGATTAAGTTAATGAAAAGTTTTGTTTTTTTAATCTTTTTCATATTTACTATAATTATTATTATTAAATATATTATATGTATATAGATTAAGTTATATGTATTATTTATTAAATAGTTTAATTATTATTAAAAATATTATATATTAATTGTATATTTATTAAATAATTTAATTATTATTAAAAGTAAAATATTAAATAGATTAATAAAATTATTTCTAGCTATTATTTTTGTTATATGTATTATATAGATTAAGTTAATGAAAAGTTTTGTTTTTTTAATCTTTTTCATATTTATTATAATTCATTTTCAACCAATATAAATTATAAATAAATATATAACTTTTTAACTTAATTTTTAAAATCCATTTAATTTTTATTTTACAATTAAACCCATGTGATTCTTTAAAATGTTTTAAAATAATAGTTCCATATATTTCAAAGCTAAAAAATTTAATTTGATCTTTATGTTAGATATACAATATTTTTATAAATTTAATTAACATAACAAAAATAATAGTTATTGTTGAGTTAAAATTAGGAAATGAGAATGTATACAAAGTTGTGTTTGGTTAGATAAGTAACTAACTTGGCCATTTGCGCTACAAAAATGTCTATTTGGCCATTTGCACTACTCAGAACTTATCGATTGTCTCCGAATGGAAAAAGAACACTTGCAATTGGAATATGCAATTGAAAGTAAAACTCTTGGTGTGGCTGGCTACAAATAATAATATTTTGACGTGGCCTAATCTCCAACATAGAGGATGGGAAGGCCCTAACAGATGCAGCTTGTGAAAACTCGACAACGAATCTTCAAATCATCTCTTTTTGCACTATTCTTTTACGATTTTTGTGTGGAACTTGATTTAATCTACAGGTAATTATAACCAGAAGTGGGGTAGAAGCAGTTTGACTAACAACCTATCCAAGTGGACAGCAAACAAAACTGCTCCTACTACATTAGCTCCCCTAATTTGCTGGTTTGTCTGGCTCGAAAGGAATGCAACAACTTTCGATGAAAAAAAACCCTTGGTGCATTCGGTAGTGATTCGAGCTCTTGGTACAGTTCACAAGCCAAAGGAAGTTATTACTAGTTCCTTGCTTCGTCCCTGTTTGATTAATCAGAACATTGAATTTCCTGTAGCTTGTTTTGATGGTGAAGCAAAAGAAAATGGTCAATGTTGTGGAGCAGGTAGCATAATTAAACTTTCAAACACTTTGGTACAAAAATGGTACCTGAACTATGGAATCGGCTCGAATATGAAGGTTGAATTACTGGGGGCTTGGGCTACATTACACTTAGCCAAACTACTTCCTCTCCCAAAAATTCAAATTCTAGGCGATTCAAAGGTGATCATCAAATGGTTGAATGATAGAAGTTATTTGCGTGTGAGCTCTCTTGAAGGCTAGAAAAAAATAATCAGAACTCTTAAGAACACTTTCGAGAGCACTCAATTCTTCCATATTTATCGGGAATTTAACAAAGAAATAGATTCGCTTTCAAAGAAAGCATTAAATGAACCGGAAGGTTACATCACGCTTCACCTTTGGACTGAAGGAGTGAAGGGACAACCTCGCCTCCTCAATATCTATTAACACTTCATTTTACTGTACTCCTTTTTCAAAACAGAAAATGTTGATTTGCGAAGAATTCATCCATCATCTCTAGCTCGGAAAAGATCCAGTCTCCTTTGGCTTCTCTCATTTCAGCGAGGACTTCTTTGTATGCATCAAACAGGATGTATTTGTCTTCAAATTATTTTGTTTTGTTCAAAGTACATGACAATATCCTTTCTGGATTTATCTGTACAGCATGGATGCTAAAAATATATATCTTCTTAATATAATTTGTGAAATTTTCTTCTGGAAAAAAAGATAAGCAACTTAAATTGATATAACAATCAAAGTTACATTTAAATCAAAATGGATATAAAATAATTTGGCACAAATAATCTATTTAAATGAAAACTTAGGAAATAGAAAAATAAACAAAATTGTATTTGGATGAAAATCAAAGAAACATGGCCAACAAAATGGTTCTATAAATTAAATCTAAATCATAAGTGATCAAGTCTCTAGATTTAGATTTTAATTATATATAAGAGAAATTGATTCTCTAGATTTTATATATGACAAAATTTAGAGACTTAGTTCCATATATATATATATATATATACACGCTAAGTTTGATTTGACTCTTTTATTTGTAAGTCTGAATAACTTTTAAATAATGGAAAGTTTAATTTCAAAATTGTTAGTATAATGGTGAAACACATAAATTAAATTAAAGAATAGAACACATGATTAATAGATAAAATCCTAGTGATTTTTTATTATTATGATGGGACGAGGTCTGCGGCTAGGGTTTCCCTGGCCACAGACCCCTGATATTTTTCTTTTCTTCTCATGGCGTCTTTGCACAGATTTGTTGTCTATGGTCTTGGAGTTGTGCCTGATGAATGATGCCTTCTCATTGTTTATTCAGTGCTATTGTTGCCTCCATCTCCAAGGAATTTTTTCCTCTGATGTGGTGTCTTCTTTCAGGGTTTCCTTGCTGCGAGGGGTTTTATACTCTTGGCATTCAATCTATGCCTATGTTTGTGCGGATCAATTCTATTATGGAAGAGACGCATTCACTAAATGGTGGTTGTGGTTTAATGGAGTGGATATTCGGGTGATGTGGTGATGCACTTATTTTCTTCTTTATAGCCTGTAGGTTAGTTCTTGAGCTCTTACTCGTGGCGGTCTCTGCATCATCCTTCTCCCAAGCTCATGTTTCTGTCTGCGGATTCACCTTTGGTTCTTTGCTATGGCGAGGTCATTCAGTTTCTTCTATTGGATTCTATGTTCCTGTCTGCTTGGATTGGGTGCCTGGTGTCTGCGCGGTATGGAGGTTTTGGGTCAGGCTAGGTGTCTACAGCTCCATGCCCTTCCCTCTTCTCTTTAGCCTTTATTTTTTTGATATAACCATGGTCAGCAGCCTCCTCCAGTTCTTTATTTTGGTGCTGTCACTTTGTGGGGCTCCTCCCCATCCCTTGCGAGCCTTCTTCCATATCTACCTCCTTGTTGCAAGATCGTTGTCAGGGTTTGATGCATACACTTGATGTTTGACATGGTTTCAAATATTTTTAGCCGAGTTATGATATTCAGCCAGTGGGTCAGATACTTCTTGGAATCTCTCTTCACTTTGAGGGGTATGTATGCCACTCAGACCTGGTTCGTCTTGTTGTTGGTATTTCTTGTTTGATTCACTTGCTCTTAGGAGGGTTTTCTTGGGGGTTAGTTCCCTGCAGTATGCGGTCTTCTTCTCTAGTTTTTTGGTATGTTCAGGGTTTGATGTATAATTATATCAATGCATTTGGTGTGTGGTTGCTATACCGCTCTAACTTGGTCCACCCATTTTTATGGTATGTTCAGGGTTTGATGTATACACAGATCAGTGTTTTAGGTGTGTGGTTGCTATAGCGCTTTGACCTGGTCCGTCCAGTTTCCGAAGTTTCTTTTTGATTCATTTATCTCGATCATTTTCTCTTCTAATGGGGACTTTGATCCTTGGTTGTTCTCTGCTCCATTATTGGATTTTGGTATTTATCCTTTTGATCTTTGATGCCTTCAGGATGTACTCTCTCATAGGGTTTTTAGCCTTGTTTTTCTTGGATCTTTTTATACACAGTTGAGAGACGTGCTTAAAATCACCTACATAATGTAATTTGGTTCTCTTCGGATGAATAAAATTACGCCTTTTTCGTGGAAAAAAAATAGATAAACTCCTAGTTAGGGAGAATATTATAATTAATACATTTTATGTATCCTTTAAATCTCTTAAGCTTGCAAAAAAATATTTTAGTTAAAATGAATTTATATTAATATTATTGTTGATAAAAAATTTAAAAATCGAAATAAAATTATAGATGAGTTTTATTTTTTATAATATTATATTTCATATTTTAATCAATTTGGTACCATTGTATTATTAGTTTATTAAAGTGTATTTTTTTAACATAATTAATAATAAATATCATGTTTTTTATTAAAATTTTGATCTAGATGATTAATTGCTTTAATCTAAACTCTCTAGATCCAATTATCATTACTTTAGATAAATTTAAAGTTCCATATAACCAATCATTTACCACTAGCTCAATCAGATAAGATATGGGTTTCGGGTTTCATTTGCTAGGCGAACCGAGTTCAATACCCTTACAAGAAAGTTCCATATAACCAACGACCTTGTTGAAAAACTTAAATCTTAAATGTTAAATGGTTTAATATTGATCTTGTTTTGAAGACAATATGGATTGGTCTGAGCGGTAATGGCATGTGGGGAGAAATATTAAGGGCCAAATACTTTTGAAGGAAATCCTTGGTCGATTGGATCAGAAATTATGCTAACAATCATGTTGGTCGTTCCATTGTTTGGTGCAGTTTTGTCAAACATTTTCATTGGATAGGGTAGTTGGTTGCTTGGAAGATCGATAATGGAAGGATGGTTCATGTTCGGATCGATCCTTCCATTGGAGGGGAAGATAGCTACTTACTACTTAATTAGATGGTGCGTTATTTGAACTCCTTAGGAATTCACACCCTGGATCAGTGTTTGGGAAGTTGATATGTATTTGGAGGATATGTAGTTTGGATTTTGGAACAGACTTTGGGATTAAGTGGTTTCTAGATCATTTGTTGGGATTCTTATATCGATGGCCTTTGCAGGGAAGGAATTTGTTTGGGATCTGCAGTTGATAGTATAGTATGGACAGGGCATCCATYAGGTTTTGTCTCAGCAAATGCTTTATACTCTATAATTTTTAATCTTATAAATGTTGTTCCAGCTCCCTGGTGGTCGGAGAAGATTTGGAATTGGAATCTTCCTGTAAAGTTGATGTGCTTCCTGTGGTTGTGTTTAAATAAAAACATCCTGACTTGGGATAAGTTGAGGAAAAGAGGATGGCAAGGTCCCGTAGTTTGTTTCCTTTGTAAGTCAGATGAAGAATGTGTTGAACATTTGTGTGTTCATTTTCCTTTTACAAAAAACATTTGGCATATGTTGCGATGTTTATTGAATACATATGTTGTTTGGGGAGGGATATCTTTGGAATTTAATTTTAAAATTGTGGGTCAATAGATATAATTATCTGAGGGTTCTTCCGAGATTTACCTACTGGGGGATTTGGTGTTACAAGAACTCCCCCCCTTTTAATAATAAGGATTATTCTTTGGTAATCTTGGTTAGCAATATTAAATGCTCTTTCTATGAACATCAGAAATTGCGTAAGTTGAAATATAAAAGGATTATTTCTGGTCTACCTATGACATATTTTCTTGTCAGAGGATTTTTCGATGGTGCGACCCAACGAGGCTTTTGTGGAGCAGGTTTTGTTTTACAGCTGAACCATTTCATCTATTTCAGAAGATGGATGGTTGGAGGTGTGGGCACGAATACAAAAGCGAAGATGTTGGGCTTGTGGACTTTGTGGACTTTGGCTTTAAAGTTGGGTATGGGTTGTCTTAAGGTATTTGGAGATTCTCAGGTGGTCATTAATTGGATATTGGGCAAAGGGGAAATCAAAAGTATTGTTCATCAACATTGGGGTCAAAGAATCTTGGATTCTGTCGTTGCCTTCGACAGAATTGGGTTTTCACATATATACAAGGAACTAAACATTGAAGCGGATGAGATGTCAAAGAGGGCTCTTACAAGTTCTCCAGGGATCTGCTATTATGAAGAACTAAGAGATGGTGAAGTGGTCTCTAGAGACCATATAGATCTTTTTTAGAGAATCTTATTATGCTAATTGTGTTTTAATGAAGTTTTGTGACCTACTAGCAAGCAATATTTTTGAGAAGTTTTTGACACTTGTATAGAATATATGTTTCCATGGTGGAAAATGTCATGATATTTGTTTTTGTATAGTTTGATTATTATGCCGAAGACATCTTTAGGGACAAGTTTTGTCCAAAACCTGTCAATAGGGCAAAACCTGTCAACCAACCCACTTTGCTTACCAAACCACCTTGCTTATTGTGTTGACTTGGCAAATTGCCGCCATAGCTGAAAAAATTATTCCATGCCCACATGAATAGCAACGTTCCCAC
>SNQJ01S0029656.1:73408-99126 GCA_010110895.2 Picea sitchensis | reverse complement strand
GTATTATTCTCGTTCAAAACCGCAAAGATATAATTTAAAAACCACAGAGATCTAGTATGTATGTTCCAAACCGCGGAGAAATATTAATTTCAAAACCGCAGAGGAGTAGTAAAAGGTGAAATGCATTTTAGTGAGTATCCGTGTTTTCATAAAAATAAATATACACTTTTACCCTTTACCTTACAGAGTAATACATTTTTAAGTTGTAAAAGATCTATAACATGATTAGTTTTTCAATTTTTAAAATTATAATTTATTTATTTTTATGAAAAAGAAATATATATTTAGTAAAGTGTATTATAACTCACTTAGTGAGGATAGATAATATAAGTGGTTGTTGTTTGTGAATGGTGGTGACTCGTCGTTATTATTCAAAGGAAAATTACTTAACTTGAAATAACTTATTGGTGTTAGTAAGGGAGCAAACTTTCTGTCATGTAAGATGACAAAGTCTTAACTAATCAACATTAGTCTTAGGTATTACTCGAGGACCAAAATGTGATTTCAGTGTAGATAACATCTACATGAAAGCCAATATATTGTGTTCTCATGGTTGATATATAATTTCTCTAATAATGCCCCCCCTCATGGTTGATGCTACAACATTGAGATAATGTATTTTCAAGTGACATTTATCCAAATAGTCCCAAACATAAGACCTCAAACTATTCCTGTTACAATTTAACCTCTTATCCATTAAAAAAAGACTATACATAATATATTAAAATATATATTAAAATTAAATACCTTAATAAGATAATTTATAATATAATATTTTAAAAATTCAAGAGGAACCATACATCTAAACAAGGAAGCTCCAAATCATCTAGTCTCAACTTTTATGATGAAACAAAATATACTTTATGGATTTAAAATCATATTCCTTATTAGTCCCTGTCGAAGGCATAGAGGGACTATAGCGATCGATAATTTGTTGACTTCATATTAGTTTGTCCTTTAACTAAAAATATTTGCATAATATCTATTGTTGGAACTAGGGAACTAAAAACATTGATTTTTATATAATAAAAAATACCATATATGTCATGATCTGATTGGATAACAAATTGGAGGTCTTATTGCCAGCTTTTCTATTCCCAATGTTTGATATGTTAGCATATCCAAAGTTTTTGATCATATACAGTCTTTCTGAGTTTTGTTTTTTTTCTTGAAATGTTTGGATATCGAAAGTGTTGAAGATAAAGAGTCAGTTTTTTATTAGTTGACTTCATATTAGTTTGTTCTTTGAATATATTTATTTTTTACATAGCTTCTATTGTTCAAACTATTGGTACTAAATCTTTTTATTGTTATAAAATAATATAATAAATGTTTTTTCATACGTAAGAGACTTGCCACACTGCATTATTTCTTAAATATTTATAGAGCAGTTCTGACAGACTTAAATGTTTACCTAACAGGCCTCACAACCTTAAATGTTTACTTAACAGGCATGTTACAATACATTTTCTTCCATTTTTTTTATATGCAATGTTCTCTGCAGTGAATATGGGCAATATTGTTCTTCAATGGCATTGTTGGTTCACTGGTTCAAGCTTGCTTCTTGCTTGTTCACTGATTTCTTATTTTCTTGTTCCTGTTGTTCTTGTTTTCATGTTTGTTTTGTTGCAGTTTGCACGCTTGGGATTCTGCAACCGCGATTGGAACTACCCTTCTGTCGTTCCCCATTGACAGGCAGGTTTGGGTGCCGTGTTTAGTTTCACTTTCTATTTGCAGTTTGCAGGTGGGAAATTTGACTACTAGGGATGCCTAAGTCGAAATCCTCTTGCAGAACATCTTTGTATGTGGGGAGAAAATACGATTTCGTTTTCCTATGCGTCATTATGGTTGTGCTGGAGGTAGGTTCTGTGTCGAACATTGGCCTTCTATCGTTCCCCGTTGACACGCGAGTTTGGGTGTCATGTTTAGTTTCACTTTCTATTTGCAGTTTGCAAGTGGGAAATTTGACTGTTGGGGATGCCTGAGTCAAAATTCTCTTGCAGAACATCTTTGTATGTAAGGAAAAAATATGATTTCATTTTCCTATGCGTCACTGTGGCTATGACAGAGGTAGGTTCTGTGTTGAACATTGAAAATGAGGAATGAGATGAAGACATCGTTACAATCTTTTTTCCTTGGTTATAGTAATCACATACAAATATGGACTGCAAGAGGATTTTGATCGCTCGGAGTATTGAAAAATATCAACCATGAAAACCACACCTTTCTTAATTGCTTGCACAATGGTAGCCCTTTGGATAGTCCTGGCAACTTTGAATGTTTACTTGACAGGTCTCACAGCCTGAAATATTTGGTTAACAGATGTGTTATAATACATTTTCCTCCAAATTTTTTGATACAATCTTGTGTGTAGTGAATTTGTCAAATATTGTTCTTCACCGACATTCATGGTCGGCTGGGTGGTGCTTGCTTCTTGGTTCGTTGGATGGTGCTTAGTGTTGTTTGATTCAACTTTGCAGGGTTGAGTTCCTACGACTGTAGTTGGTCCTTTTGAAGTTGGATCTGTTGTTACATGGTTTACAGTTGGCTCACCAGAAAATACTATTAAGATAAAATAAAATGCAAAATTTTGCAGTGGATGTAAACAACATCTCTTATGGCTTGAACCAGAGTTTATCGGGCTCCATGTATATTTCATAGCTGAAGATGTTTTTCCCATAGTTAATGTCTTTCTATGGTTTCATATTTATGAGACTAAGTGTTGTTGTGTGAGCGATAAATTTCTTCTCTCCCTTTCTTTTTCTTCTTGTAAACTTGCATGTTTTTCCCTTTTGTTCTTCCCCTCTATTATGTGTTTATGGTTCTATAAATTGTCACGTTTCTATGGTCACAGGTTCCCGGGGTGGCCAATTGACAAATCGGCATATACATCTATATCTTTACATCACGAGTCTGACTGACCATCATTCGTTTTCATACTTAGCCAATTTCTTCTAAACGTGCCTGTTTTTCCCTTTTGTTCTTACCCTCTATTATGCATTTTTGGTTCTATACTTTTGTCACATTTATGTGTTCGCAAGTTCCCAATGTGGATAACTGACAAATAGTCATATCCATCTACATCTTCACATCACGAGTCCGACCAATCATTGTTCATTTTCATACTTAGCCAATTTTATGAACACAGGTTCGCGGATAGGTGTTATCGAACTCTGGAAACTCGTGTTCGGGGTATACATATTGCACCCAAAAATTTTGTGCTCTGCAATTCGACCCTGGACTCCTAGAACTCGCAAGCTTGCCTCTACCTATGGTGACTTCGTATGTTTGACCTACCTTTCCATACTTAGTCAAGCCTTCAAAGTTTTGCGTGTTCACGCATTATTGGGTTCATAAAAGTTAAAAGCATTTTTCGCTCCCCTCCATCCCCGATACGTTCCACCCTTCCCAATGCACATTAATTATGATTTTACTAGTGACAACCGACCAGATAGGTTCGAAAAGATTGGCTTTAATAAGCGGATAGATCGAGGACATCTCCCTTTAAAATGCATAAACAGGGGAATATTTTGGGATCTGATAATTTTTTTTGTGTCCATTTTGAATTTGCAAAAAGTGTTGGCTATTTTAGTTTTTTAAATGAATCATCATAGTAATAGTGCAATATTGTACCACCACACTTCCATCCACAGAGGTCTTGACATCATGTCCCCTCTTTAATACTATGCATATGTTACAGGTTGTCATATTTGAGAATCTGCTTGCATATGGGAATGTTAACTCGTGCTATTGGTGACTATTCATCACACATATTCGAAAATATTGGCATTAATAAGTGTAAATATCGAGGACATCTACCATTAAAATGAATTAAGACAAAATCTATGGAATATTGTACTATCATCCTCCAGCGTTGATTTTAAATACTTATTCCCATTTCTCTCTATCATCAAAGAGTTGGGATTTAAGGTGCCTTCGTTGTAATGTTCCTGGTCATGGACATGTGAGAAAACTTAGAGATGCCATTCATGCCCAATTGAAAGACGAGGGAATGTTTTTATGTGATGCCAACTTTGATCGAAAAAAAACTATGTTAGCCAACAAAAACTCAGACACACAAAAAAAAAAAATCAAGTGTCTTGTGATTGGTGTTGTCCCTGTATTCGATTCTTTGGATGGTTGAAAGGCATGCCTGAAGATTTGTGTGTTTATATTCTTTTTTTTATTACTGGGAGTTGGAAGATACTTTCAGGTCTCCTGCAAAATGATCCTTCGTTGAAGTATATAGTTTCTTCCAACAACACATATTTGGCAAGTGTATCAAATTTTACAGAACACACAAGAATTTATCTTTCGTGAGAGGAGCCACACATACCGTGGCTTGCAAAATGGTATGTAATATTCAGAAATGACATGAAACATTACTCCATTCGCGAACATATTTAGAAGAAAATTATAAATTTGGATCACCGTGAGTATGAGAAACTATATGGGTGGTTGAATTGACATCCTAAAATTATGTAAGTTCTATTTCAAAGTTTGTTGAGTTGCTTCTGGGTATGGTAACATACTTGACAGAAGGTCATATTCTTTGTAAAATTTTGTTCACTGTCCTCTGGATGTAGTAACAGACTCCACATACAGTCAACTTTCTATCGCCACTGTACAATTGTTTTTACTATTCCTATGCATATGGTTGCATCTGGGTTGATGAGCTTGCCCCTCTTTACACGAATATTCTCCTCCTACTCAAAGGTGGGTATATAACCATGGAATGATGCTCTCAAAACTTTCTAATGCATGCATCAACATGTAATTGGGAAAAGTTAATGGGAAGGAGTTCTGGATTATGAAATTTGCAACACTTTATGAGGATTACTTTATACTACCACCTTCTGCAAGAAGTTTTTCCTGTTCAGGTAATGATTTGGTTTCTGAAAATCACCTTTTACTACCACCTTCATGTAATCATTTTATTTCATTCTTTAGAAGAGACCTTAATGTAGTGGTGTATTCCAGGGATGTTTCCACCAACAATTTCTTATTTTTTAAAATATAGAACAATGTATTTTTTAAACACATGGTTGTTCGAAAAATTTTAGGCATTGTTTGGGATTCATGTACTTCAAGGATGTTAATTAATCACACAATTAATATTTCTTGTGCCAATGCAATTGAGTTGTCGTCCACTATGGAAATTTCATTAACACTGCAATGTCAAATAATAGATGTCTGACATGTGCCTAATGTCAAGGTCATTATCGCACAGGACATCCAATGTCCAAATATTTATGGCCTCAAAGCAACATGTAGTTGTCGTGACAAAGCAACACTAAAGTCGATGTTCTTTGCAGGTCTGACACTCCTGTAGTCTAAGTTCTTTAACAATGACAACCCTACTTGTTCATCGCATTTCCGCAGTGCAGTTAATAAAATTGTTCCCATTGCCACCACCAATGTCAATTTCTGAACTGAAGTTATATGGAGCCTGGGATCACTGCCAGTGTGGATGCCTAAAGGTGAAACTACCTGGAGCCTGTGATCACTTCTTCTTTCACTTGACATTAGTATCAGTAGAGATTGAAAGTTGATTGTATGTCGAGTCTGTTACTGCATCCAGAGGTCGCTCAACACTCTTTGACATAGAAACTGGTTGTCTGTCAAGTCTGTTACAACTTTAGCATAAAACGTTCTGTAATTTTATAATGTTAATTCAAACGCGTATACAATTTCTCACGTTCGTGGGTATCCAATTTTATAATTTCCTTATGATTTTATCCGGGCATGAAGTAATATTTGGCGTCACTTCCGAACATTCTAGACCATTTTGTGGCCCGCCATGTCTACCATCCCTACTAAAAAAGATATATTCTGATGTGATCTACAACATTTGATACACTTTCCATATTTGTGGTGCTGGAAGAAGCTGTGTACTTCAACAGAGGAACATTTTGCAGCTGGCTTGGACATCCCTTCTAATTTATAGTAATAAAACAAAGAAGTTAAACATACAAATATTCAGGCAGTCTTTTCAACCAAACAGAGGATCAAACACAGGGAGAATAGTGGTCACAACATACTTGATTTTTTTTTTTTGTCTCAACTTTTGTTGGCTAACAGGATTTGTTTCCCCCAAAGATGGCGTCACATAAAACCACTCCATCGTCTTTGAATTGGGCCTGAATCGCATCTGTAAGTTGTCTCAAATGTCAATGATTAGGAACATTACAAGGAAGGCACCTTAAACCCCAAGTTTTTGATGACAGAGGGAAATTAACACTTAGAAAAGTATGGAATTTTGAATAACCATCCAATGCAGGCAAGCCATATCTAGAAGAGACAAGCTATTCAAAAAGCTGGGATAGATCTAGTTGGCAGCAACAATGAAGTCCAAGACCCGAAATTGATATTCAACTCGTTGTTTTTTACAAATCAAGCATTTTATGGTCAAGTTGAAATCTATAAAAGATTGTCAACAAGCTTCATTATTGTGCATATTCGCTTCTTTTTTTATCGGTGACGGGCCCAATAGCAGTCATTATGGAAAATAATCTTAGCTGTATTTTGTAACCCATTTTATTTGAATATAGAATATTTGAGTTTTTTGTATGGTGTTTTCCAATCTCTGGTGTTGTTTTGTTTTTTTTTGTACTTTTTTGTGTGTGTTGTTAAACATGGACGACAAGCTTTTCTTTATGTTGTCCAACACTTCTATTTAAATAAAGGCCACTCTGTTCGCTCCTTACATTTTACATGGAACAATAATTTTTCATAGGCCATACTTATTTGGCGCTCGCCCTATACTTAAATAAAGAAATGGGAGGACCCATCTTACTTTGATTCTTCAGGGTCCCGTAAATAGAATGAATTAATGACTCTATTACAACGAGGAAACTCAAGTGTTGACGTCATGTTCTTGTTCAATATTTTTCATATATTGCAGCTTCTTCTATTTGATAATATAATCCGTGCATATAAAAAATGTTGCGTCATATATATATATATATATATATTCTTTCTGTTGCTTATGGGTTTCAACGAAATTTGTGAACCAAACAACATCCTGCAAATTGGAAGATGATTTGCATTTGGACAAGAAATAATATATTAATATATATTAATATGAATACTATTGGAATAAATATAAACACTTTCTCTTTAAATTTTCCCTGTTTTGTCCCCTTCTATTATCCCTTTGTGCTTCTATATTTAGTCGCATCTCTATGATCATGGCCTCCTGGATTCGTGGATTGGAAGATGCTTATATTTATCTATATCCTCACACCATGAGCCTGACCAACCATGGTCCCTTTCAATACTTAGCCAATTATCTAACCATCGGGTCCTGGGTTTGTGGTATCCAACACTTATGTCCCCTGTTTCGTCATATACATCTTGCACCCAAAGAACTTCCATGACGTGCAACTTATGCTTTTACTAGTGAGGACTGACCAGGGGTTCAAAAAGATTGGCATTAATAGATGAACAATGGATGTTGTTATGTGAGATACTTAGCCCTTTTCCCCTTCTCTTCTTCTCGTTTATTATGAATTTCTGGTTATATACTTAGTCACCTTTTTATGATCATGGGTTCCAGGGTTGGCAGGATGAAATATCTTCATATCCATCTATATCCTCACATGAATAATCCAGTCGACCATTGTTCCTTTCCATACTTAGCCAATTTTATGGTTGCGGTTGCCGGGTTGGCCCTTTCGAACTTTTCTACTTCTTGTTCTGTGATATACATCTTTCACTCAAAACTTCCATGATCTACAATTACACCGCTAACTCCTCAAACTTGCAAGCTTCACTATACCAGGGTTCACAAATGTTTCCAAGTATCTGTCATTTCCTTCCATCCCCACTAACTTTGCGCCCTTCCCAAAATACATTTAGTATGGTCTTACTAGTGACAATTGAACACACTAGTACGAAACAATTGGCACCTGAACCTCCACCATATACAAATTGACTTTCAGACTCTGACATCGTCCCCTCTTCCATGTTACATATGATTCATTCAAATGTTCTAAGCACTACAATTTGACCATTGGGGCCTCACGTCTTCTAGGGAGACCATGTCACCCTATTTTGGATTCTCACGTTGGCGAGTTCACAAAATCTCCAATTCCTAGTCATTGTTTCCTATTTTAGACATCCTTGTACTTCTCTCCAAATATGAAACACCAAAGGTTTAATGCTAAGACGACATCATGCAACAACCATAAGTATCATCATTAATAATCAAAAGCCTCGAGTACTAACCATCCCTACATAACTTGTCCAGAAACATGCAGAGGATATCTTGCTAGGTAATGGGAAAGCTATTACAAATTTCAATATATTAGCGAAAACAAGTCCGGGCCATTTTTTCCCTATTCCATACTTGGACACTTTTTTGATTGTAGGTTCCCGGACTTACGGCCTCAAAATTGAGTTTCGAACCTTCCCTGACTTGCAAACAGTGCCCAGAGTTCCACGATATACAATTTGTTCGCTGGAATGCCCTGTCATGAGCCCGACCATCCTTCGTTCCTTTCAATACTTAGCCCCAAGTTGGTTGTATCTCCATGACATTGTACATTTACTGTGTATCGAGTCTAGCCTATCGTTTCCCTATTCCATACTTAGACACTTTTTCGATTGCGTGTTCCCAAACTGGCGGGCTCAAGATTTTGTTTCCAATGTTTCGCGACTAGCAAACAATACCTGGAGTTACGTGATATACAATTTGTCTGCAAGAATGCACCATCATGCCCTCTTCCATGTTACACATTCTGCGGTCAACACTCCCGAGAGATACAATTTGACCCTCGTGCCCTCACCTCTGTTGGTTGTATCTTCTAGCCCTATTTCGAAGCGTCACCATCCGCTTTCGATAATTATCCATTCCTTAATTGATGTTCCATGTCCCCTCCACGTTCCTACTTTTCTTTGAATATGCAATTGGCAAGCTTCGTCATGCATGAACATTAAACATGTCATTAATGAGTGAAACGCTCAAGGAGATCTCCCATACCTTTTCCATATACAAATTGACCACCAGACTCCCATAATATCCCCTCTTTCGTGGTACACATTTTGCACTCAAGTTTCGAGACATACAATTTGACCCTCGGGAAGTCATGTCTTCTGGGGAACCATTGTCACCCTAATTCTTAAGCTCGTCTGACCGCTTTCCATACTTTCCCATTTCATGGAATCTCTTTTGCGGTTCCTCAGGTTGGCGGGTTCACTAAATCTCCAATTCTTAGTCACTGTTTACTGTGCCTGACCAAGGTTTAATGCTAGCAATCCATCATGCAACAACCGTATAGACCGTCATTAAAAATAAAAAGCATCGACGAGACAGTGAAATTTAAATGAATATCGACTCCTCAAATTTAAATTAATTTATCTTCTCTTATTTTCTATTTTCTGCCCAAAGACATGCAGAAAAGATCTTGCCACGCAATGTGATATATATTACAAGTTTCAATATATTAGCGAAAACGAATCTGCCCAGTCATTTCTCTATTCCATACTTGAACCAATTTTTCGATTGTGGGTTCTCGGATAGGCGGGCTCACATTGCACTTCCATTGTTCCATGTCTTGCAAACATTACCCAAACTTCCGCGATATACAAATTGCCCTCTATTTTGTCCCATCATTCCCTCTTCTGTGTTATGCATTTTTCACTCAAACAATTCTGTGATATACAATTTCACCCTTGAGCCCTAAGATCTAACGGTTGTACCTTGGAACCCTATTTTGAATCCCGCCCAACTGCTTTCGATAATTAAGCACTCCTTAATTTATCTTTCCCATCCTCACGACCTTCGTACTTCTTTCTTAATATGCAATTAGTAACCTTTCATGCTAACAACTCACCATGCAGGGACCATCAACATTGTCATTGATGAGCAAAACGCTCAAGGATATCTCCCATTAATACGCATTAAACCAAGATCTGCGAAGAGTTATATTATCCCTTTCGATTGTTCATCTCAAACAYGAGTCATCGCGTTGGCCCGTTCAAGAAATATTCAATCCTTAATTGCTCATTGYCGTATCTGCCATGTTCACACTTCTATGCATGTAATTACTAGTCTTTAATGCTAACAACACATCATGCAACAACCGTTGAAATTTTCATTAATGAGAGAAGGTCTTGAGGAGATCTCCAATTCACATGCATTTGGACCAAAATTTKCACAGGGTTGTATTATCCCTTCCAACTCTTCATTTTAGAAATCGTCTGGAGAAAACAAACATTCTTGTAAACTTATGGCAGCAGCTCAACAACAACTCTGTGGAGATACAACGAATATCTTTGGACGTGAGGACCAGAAATTCTAGTGGTCCAGGGCATACTCTTACTATTCATCCCGTTCTTCCCATAACGAAGTGATTTGGACCTCTGGAATCGCTCGTTCAGGCTGCATCCCTAAGGTTTTTAACTGTAAGGAGGTGGTCTCTTGGTGCACTGAAAAATATATTTCAAGCCAAAGAATTATTCCACTATGTGACCATTCTCCTGTTTCTTTTTCACCTCAGGTCTTCCCCAAGATGTTAAGATTGTTGGAGCCAATGTTGACCTTCAGAGGACAAGACTACAAGCAGTTCCTAGAAAAACATGATAACGGGTTGGACCTCTTACCCGAGTTCCTCGAAGACCCGAAAACAGTTCCTGAAGATATCACAAAGTTCTAGGTTAGTTCCTTTTGAAACCCATTCCAGGAAATTGCTTGGTTGTTTACAAGAATAACAGGACAAGAATCCATGACAAGCATTTCCCATATAGTTATTTATATTTTGTACTTCACAGTCAAGGAACAATTCATTTTCGATTGGGGGAAGATAATTTCCATTGAAATATGTTCCCAACTGTCACAATTCAAAGAATTTAATAAATTTTATATTCCATCCTACTTGATTCTCACAATATTGCATTGTTGTCAGTTTCCAAAACTATCTATGTCCAAGAAAATAAACTATGAATTTGACCCAGTAACATTTTGGTACCAGGCCTTGTGGAGGCACAAGGCCTCCCATTGTTTTTATGAGGTTTTTAATGACTTTGTCTTAGTTTTCTTAGACTTATTGTTAGGAAAGTATCCTCCACAGATGTCTAGCCAGACAACCAAGTTTTTGGACAGGAAGGGGACACTTGAACAAAATGAAAATTACAGTGTACTAATGGTCTTCGGCTCCAAGGAAAATCCTTCTTTCGTTGCATGCCACATCACAGACAAGATGTTTGTTATAGAAATAACAAGGCAATACAACCACTGGTTGTATTTTTTCCATGACAAGAGAAAAAAATAGTTCCTTCCTCTGCCCTAGAAATTCAGGGACTTCGTGTACAAAAATGTCAACAAGATTGATGAATTCACCAGCCATTTCAAGAACTTGAACCTAACATATGCTGAAAGGCTAAAATGGTTCGACTCTAATGGGATTTTTTGAGAAATTTTACTATCATTTGGATTTAGAAACTCTTTTATCCATAGACACCCGATGGAAGACATAGACAATGACGACAACACTCCTGCTTCTGAGAATTGGGACGTAGAGTCATTGTAAAGCGTGATTGAATTGTACAAACAACAGGGAAAAGTATCTGGTGAGAAGAGTTCCCAATCCCCGGTCAGCACTCCCAAGATCATGACATCACAAAGCATTGCTTCATTGTTCCACCCCAGTAAGAATGCAACCCAGAAATCTTCAAACGAAGGAGGAGATAAGAACCCTCCTCGCCCAAAAATTGATAATTCTCACAAGCTTCCCCTGACGAAGATAAGAAAAAACATTGTAGGGTAGGAGAAAGAACAAGAAATTGAAATTGAGCACATGCAGCTTGAAACTGAAATTGAGCACATGCACAAAGTTCACTCGTCTGCGCATGCGATGCACCATAGTTCCACAATGGAAATAGATGAGGCTGACATTTTTGACGTAGATGAATCCTTCATATTCCAGAGCATTGTTTTTAACAACCAATCTAAAAGTGTAATCATTGAAAAGAGAGATGTAACAAATAAGAAAGGAAAATATCGTACATAGATTAACTTTAGGAAAATGCGGTCGTCCCAAATCTCCTAATTTTTTCGCGTAACTGGTGATGCTCTTGATGATTCCATTGGAGGAATTGAAGCAGAAAATCCCAGACTGAATGACCGATTCAAGGAATTGGAGGAGGCTTTCATTGCTACCCTAGAGTTTTCCAGTCCTTTAGAAAAAACCGTGCCTGCTACCCCTACAGCCAAGTTAAAAGGATCTTCTAGCCTCCTCACATCATATAGAGCCATTGTAGAGAAGAACATCAAGAAAATAATGCAACTAATTACTGAAGCCTAGGAAACATCACAAAATATAGCTTCCTTTCGAAAGAGGGAAAAAGATTTGCATGGACATTTGCAGATGAATTTTAAAAATGAAGAATGTTTCTATGAATAGATGGTGACCCCTTTTCCAAACATGCCATCAACAACTCAGATCTGAAAATAAGAGAAGAGGATCTCCCCTCCCCAAAGCAGATCAAACAATTAAAAGCATGCTGGCAAAAGAAAGTTAAGAACCTACAACTCATTGTCGAATCATGTGAAAAAGCCATATCAGAGAAAGAAGAATTATTAAGAAACTTGACCGAAATAGACTTAGCCGGAAGTCCCAACGAGGCTCAAGACTCAAACTTAATCCTCAAATCCTTGTCCTTGACCAAAGAATCCTTCAATGAACAACTTGATATTTTAAAGGGGTTGTCTTTAGAAACGTTTTACGACATCCTTGAATATGGTGTATATGAGGTCGAGAATTGGCTAGTGGACTATTCGGCACACAATGAAGAGATTGAATAGGATCTGCATAGTATTTATATGGATCTAAGGAAATTAGAAAATGAGCTTTTTGACACAGAAATCTCGGATGAAATCAACCTGCTCCCCATGAGAAGCTACATTGAAGAATGGTTCCAACGGATAATGGACAAGCTCATCGATGAAGGGCAACAACTAGTTGGCATGATTCCAGTGGTCATCGATGAAATCAACAAAAACACATCGGCTTCATAGTAAGTCTGTATTGATCACATTTTTTTTCTTTATCAATCCAGTTATTCTACCTCTTTAAATACAAATCTCTAACCAAAGACTCATAACTTCCAATTTCTTCTTTTCAGGTCTTCCTCTCTACCGTCGTGCACTTCTTCTTTCTACAGTCCTATTTCTTGTACTTATTTATTTTATGGTATGTGGGAGCCCCAATCCCAGTCTATATGGAAAACACATTTAAATTTCCAGAAATATGGAACAAATTCCATAAATATGTAACAACCATTATTAATTTTTGATAGATTTCAAAGAAAACTAATTCGGGAATGCAATTTTTTTTTCCTTCAACTATGTTGAATGTCAGGAAATTGTGTTTATTATATTTGAATGTTTAATGTGTGTGAATCTTGGTCCTTTTTTTCCAGGAACCTTTGTTGCAAAGCATTATTAATTTTTGATAAATTTCAAAGAAAACTGTTTTGGAAATGCTAATTTTTTTTCCCTTCAACTATGTTGGATGTTAGGAAATTGTGTTTATTATATTTGAATGTTTAATGTGTGTGATTCTTGGTCCTTTTTTCCAGGAACCTTTGTTGCAAGTCATTATTATGGTTTTATAAATTTCAAAGAAAACCAATTCGAAAATGCTAATTTTTTTTTCTTCAACTATGTTGGGTGTCAGGAAATTATGTTTATTATATTTGAATGTTTAATGTGTATTCTTCCTGGTCCTCTTTTCCATGAACCTTTATTGCAAGTCATTGAGAAATAAATTTTCTAAGTCCCATGTTTGAACTATACACACCCCAGGAAAAAACTGCCTCATTCTCATATTAACCTTGGGGGTCATCTACAAGCCAATTGTCTTGTGTCTGGTCTATGACACGCTACCACAAGTCATCCTCTACATGGATGCGACATGTACTTCAAGCTTCTTCCCACATGTCTCTGCTCGGTCCCACCGTAGAAATTCATTTATTCCCATTCCAACCTAGCAGGGACTACGCTGCCATGCAACACTTGTATTTCATGGGGTTCATACATCGCAAATATCATGAAGCAAGACTCGTCTAAGAAGCAAATATTGTATTTATGATATCTCGTAAAATTTTGTATTAATACGAATTAATTTCATCCTTTCTAATTGACTCGATCATTTATAGTAAGAAACGTTGAATTGAAAACTCCATGTATCTTTCTTGTACTTCTTAATTTCTCTATTATTTTTAATAAAAAAAAAATCTAGGAGAATATAGAAACTTAAGATTTTTTTGTATAGTCTAGTATCCTTTTAGAAGGAGTTTAAGAGCATTTTCATTTCTTTCTTTGTAACTTTTTCCATCAAATTTTGATTCACTTCTTCATCAACATGGCTTGGGAAATATGAGGTCATTTTTACAATTTCTACTATGTTGTCTTTGTCTTATTCCTTATATAACCTCTCAAAATGAGAAACCCCTAAAGCTGCAATATCATTGAAGTTCTGAGATTTAGAACCATCCTCTCTTCATTTCCCATATAGTATTGATGTTCTTTCTAAGATTGGTACAATTGTAGAAGTAATTTGTGTTTTTGTCCCTTTTGGACAAATGCATAGACATGCACTTTATCCTTCATGATGCAGGAGCATCGCCAACGTATCAAGCGAACNTCTTAAAGGACAACCTGACCATGGTACATAATCACATGAAACAACAAGCAGATCAACATCGTAGTGAAAGAAGTTTTGAAGTAGGGGACTGGGTGTTTTTAAGACTGCAACCATACAAACATATGTCCCTCAAGCAAGCCAAGAAGGATAATAAATTATCACCAAAGTACTATGGCCCTTATAAGGTGCTACAAAAGATTGGTATTATGGCATACAAATTGGAGTTGCCTTCATCTTCACGAGTACACCCAGTTTTCCATGTTTCATGCTTAAAGAAGGTTATAGGAAACAAGATCCCAGTTCAAACTATATTGCTAGAACTTGATGAGGAAGGAAAAATCATATTGGAGCCCGAAGCCATCACTGACACAAGAATTCGCTAACTAAAGAATAGATCCATTTCAGAATATCTCATTAAATGGAGGAAACTACCGGCTGAAGATTCCACTTGGGAAGATGAGTCTTTTATACAGAAGCATCCAGAGTTACTCAAACGTTGCAGAAAACACTTGTCTCAAGGGGAGGGGCATGTTAAGCCATAATATTGGCTCATTACCCCTTAATTGGGGCATATTATATTAGTAATGCTATTTTATTTATGTCGGCTTTAGGCCATTAATTGTAATTATACCTCCTAGTCTCCTATATATACCAAGGATACATTTTTATTTTGAATCATCTTGTACTTGAACATTTAGGTGGGGTAAAAGGAGGTTGCCCTCTCGAAGAACCAAATTATATCTTTTTCAATGCATTGAGTACTTTTTCTGAGGTTTTTCTATGCCATATTGATATTTGGTTCTTAACACATTGTACCTACGACATCACCTAATGTACTACCACATGTCATCTTTTTGTACTTCCATGTGTCATCCTTCAGTGATGCCACATGTCATCTGCACATTCCACATCATATGTACAATAAACGTGTCCACCTATGGTAATGCCACATGTCCATCTGTGATGCCGCCATATCACTTGGTCGTACTATCTGTACTGTCATGTGGCATCATGGATGAATTGCCACATGGCACCCCCTTTTGCATGTTTTTGCTTAAATGTCAAAAGGTCATAACTTCCTCATACGACGTCCGTTTGATTACGTTCAAATAGTGTTGGAAAGATCTCTTTGAGATCTAGGAAATGAATTCATTTTCATCAACATTTGGGTCTATCAATTGTTTATCATTCTGGATCCTCCTGGATCAAGGAAGGTTTAGAGAGTTCAAAAGAGGAGGAAAAAACTGCACCTCAAACTTTAAGGATTTCCTCTCGACAAAGAAAGAAATTAGATAGGTATACTTATAGTCCTTTTGATTTCAAATTTATATTTTCTTTATCTACTAACAACGATGAGACTAGAACTGTGAAAGAGGCAATGTAGATGGAAGATAAGGAGTCTTGTAGATTGGTCATGGATGAAGAAATGGATGCACTTAGAAAGAATGATACATGGGACTTGGTCCCATTTCTTGATGGAAGAAAACTCATTAGATGTAAATCAATGTAAAAAAAGAATATTTATTTAGATGGTAGTGTTGAAAAGCACAAGGAAAGGTTTGTTGCAAAAATGATATTCCCAAGTTGAGGAGATAGAATTTGGTGAGATATTTTACTCACTTGTTAAGTTAACATCTATTAGGTTCCTCTCATCTATAGTAATAGCCTTTTATTTATAGATAGAACAAGTGGATGTGAAAATTTCATTCATGCATGGTGACTTGAAGGAGAATATCTATATGACACAATTAGAGCACTATGTTGAAAAAGGTAAAGAGTCATTGGTTTGCAAGTTAAAAAGGCTTTATATGGTCTAAGACAGACTCCTAGAATGTGATACCAAAAAAATTGATTCATTTGTGTTGGGATTAGGGTTTCTAACATCCAAATCAGATCAATGTGTGCATTACAAACATGATGGTGGTCATTTCCTTTTTATCACTCTATATGTAGATGATATGTTATTTTTTGGTAACAGTAAAGATGTGATTTGTGATTTGAAGTCTCATCTTTCAACACAATTTGATATGAAGGACTTGGGATATGAAAAATATATCTTAGGAATGAATATAAGGAGAAATATAGCGAATAAAATGCTTTGGTTGAGCCAGAGTAATTATGTAAATTATATGCTACATAATTTTTGTATGGTAGATTGCAAACCATTGAGTGTTCCAATTTATGTGGGAATTAAGATTTCAGTTGAGCATTGTCCTACAAACCTGCAAAGATGGAGAATATGGATTCTATTCCTTATGTTAGTGTAATCAATAGTCTAATGTATACTATGGTCTATATTATACTAGACATTCCCCAAGCAGTGAGAGTCTTGAGTCGATTCATGGCTAATATCGGGCATGAACATTGGGCTGCAGGGAAGAGGGAGTTCAAATATTTTCAAGTCACTTCTAAATATTCCATTTTCTATCATAATGATGTTTTAGGGGATCCACACTCAATGGATATATAGGGTTATGTTGATTCTAATTATGTAGGGGATGTAGATAAAATGAGATTGAAGAGTGGATACATGTTTCAGTTGTTTGGTGGAGTAATGAGTTTGATGAGAAAGCGACAAGTTGTTGTCTCTGTGTCCACTACAAAGTAAAATTATATGGAATAAACTCATGCCTGTAAGGAGGCCATTTGGCTTATGAAACTATGTTAAGAAGTAGGGCTAAGTCAAAAATATATTACAATTCAATGTGAGAGTAACAATGATATTTGTCTAGATAAGAACCCAACCTTTCATGCAAAGCCAAAGCATATAGATATTCAATATCATTTCATTAGGGACATGGCAGAGGATGGAAAGGTAATACAAATAAAGTGGACACCTTGCAGAATTTTGTAGATGCATTGATAAAACCAGTGAGTATAGGTTAATTCAAGCGGTGTTGTGAGTCCATGGGCCTTATGGGCCCTAGCAATTAGCTCGTAGTTTGATGCATTCTCCCTTGTACCCTTGCAAGGTATATGACAAGTGGGAGAATGTTGGGATAGGTGTGTCATACACCTTGAAAAGTTGTAGTAGGAATATATGCAAAGCAATGGAAAAGAATAATGTAGAGTTATAACAAGAATATTGTAGAGTTGTTGCAAGAATAATGCAGAGCCATGGAAGGAATACTTGCAAAGCAAAGGTAGAGAGAAGTGGCAAGGAAAAACCTATTGGTTGTTCTCAATATGTATAAATGGTAAACCCTAAATGGTTTATGGTTTTCCTATGCCTATTCATTGAGTGCTAGGGCTAGAGGAAATCATAGAGAGTAAGTTTTAGCTTTACTATTATGCTGCTAAATTTTGTCCATAATTGTGCTACTATTGAACACTCTTGTTGAGAGCACAAAGACTCTATATTGTAACCATTTAGTTGCAAGAATAATGCGTTGAGTGTGCTTTAGAGTGTGGAGATTTTTTCCTAGAAGGTTTTTTTGTAGTTTTAAACCTTTTTACAGTAATGCAATGCACACACATAATCTTAAATAATAGAAAAGAGCACAATTGAAATCACACATATACACAGAGATTTACCCTGGAAACCCAAACCGGGAAAATCAACAACCTATTTAGAGACTTATCTCTAATTAATATTCATCATCTTCCAACTTCATTATTTACAATACAATATATATAGGATCTCGCGGCATCCAAAACCCCTAATCCATTGACTTAGCTTAGACTATAACTCTAATTCCTTTGACAGAATTAGAAAACCATGGGCTAAGCCACAAATCCACCCATCCTAAGTATATACTTAGGATGGGGAGGGATTAAGTGACCAGGCTAAAAAATAAATTCTAATGGATTTAGAATAATCAAAACCAAATTGCTAGTAGACAAAAAGGCTTCATGAAGTGATGCAGGAGCATCGCCAACGTATCAAGCGAGCCAGCACGAAAGAAGAAAATAGTTGGACAACGCCTGCGCAAATTTTGAGAACGCTTTGATATTGTTGCGCCAAACATTAATGTGTGGATTAAATGAAGCGCACTTTGTATATTGTAATGGAACTTGAGCGGATAAGCTCTCGTCCTTAGGTAGATGAGGCACTTAAAATAATTAATGCTGGTAGATAGGAATTTAATTGTAGATTTGATAGTTTAGAGTTCGAGAGGGAAAACGGATATAGACACCCTCCTTTGTACGTTGTAACATAATTCAGAATTATCAATCATTTAGAAGAGAGAAGAGCAAGCAGAGAACTGTATAAAGAACTGCCATGTACAAATATTGAATTAATAGAAGAAAGCTTTGATTCAATTCCATGGTTATGTGTCCATTCTCTGTGTGTTGATGTTATGCTCATGAATGTTTGTTTTCTGCTATGCATTTGCTTTGTATGTGCTGTGCAAGGGATTTCATGTTTTGAAAATGAAGTTTGAAGGAGAGGAAGAGTGAAGGAGCTTCAATTGTTTCTCTAAGTGAACCAGAAGATTCCTGCAAGGAGTGTAGTTGAATTTGTCCGCAAGGAGTGCGTGACTGCAGGGTTTACTTAGAGATAGCTTTTGTTCTCATCTCTTCGGAAGTGCAAGTTAAGCACAGTGTCGTGAAAGGAGTGCATAGGCCAAGTGAAGACTCAGAGTTGCGATTCTGAGCAAAGTATTGAAGGATTGCTGCTGCAGGTGTGTGCAGAGTCAAGAAGACTTCAACGCTTAGTCGTGCTTGAAGATTTTCCACAAGGAGTGTGTGCAAGAAGTTTCCTGAAGGGACTTGAGAAGTCGAGAACAAGCTCAAGAAGGATAGGTATTCAAATTCATCGAAGGACGGTGGAGACAAAATAGTATCTAGGAGGCTTGCAAAGGGAGTTGCAGATTTGTGTGAAGGGTGACGAGTTCCACGGAAGAGCGTCTCGTCATTTCACAAAAGTTCAGTTGGAAGGAACGGATGATCGAATTTCCTCAAGGAGATTTCGTGAAAATCTAGGGTTCGTAGAATCTCTCATAGTTAGATAAATCTACTGCGTAAAAGTGAAGAGGTTCGAGGTTCAGAACACATAGGGTCGTTGGATCCGTCGCGAGATCGGTTATCGGGCCATTGTGAGAAAAGAGCGGAAGATTAGGCAGCGGGAGTCGCGATAGTGCGAGAAGTGAAGTCCCAATGATTGCGTAGATAGTGTGGGCCACGACAAGGTGATGTGACAGGGGATGCGAGATATCGACATATCGGCATCTCGGATATCGGGAGTCGAAGAAGGAGTCGTTTGGTTACGCGAGTAGCGAAGTCGCGGGGCTCGACAATTCGGCGCATCGGGTATCGGAGGTTGGAATCCCGAATGGTTGGTGTCACGAGTCACGAAGACGGGATAAGACCGAAGTCCCGATAGCGGAGGGAGGAATTCAGCGTTGACTAACGCCTCGGTTCTCGGGGATTCAAGAGCCCAAAGGATAGACAACAAATTTGCGAGCCACAAGTTTCGATTTCCCGACAGAGAACAAAGGGAAAGTCGTGCGAAGAAAATGTGGGTGCAGATCTTCCGATAGGGAGATAGAAGAACCGAGAAGTTCTTTAGGCTGTGGAAAAGAGAAGGTCCTGGAAGGGGCGATCGTGCTCCGAGGAGGTACTCCTCGGCTTGAAAATTTTCATGGGCTCCTGTCCATGAGCTCCTGCACGGTCTGTCCATGCTTTTGAATCACTGCTTCAGTCTCCCAGCTAGCATCTTCTATTGGGTGATTCTTCCATTTGACCAGATACTCAAAATATTCTTTTCTTCTGGTCTTTTTACCCACTCGCTTGTCTAGTATGCATTCCATGTGCGGCTTCTCTGCAACTGGTAATTGTTTCTGCCACTGGATTACTGGTTCCTCAGTTCCAGTTTCTATTTCTCCAGCCTTGTATGGGTATAAATCCAAGACATTAAATATCGGAGATATCCCGATGCCATCCAGCAACTTAATCTCATATGCATTTTCTCCCAATTTCTTCAGGAATCTGCAAGGTCCGATTTTCTTCATCTTTAGCTTGTTGTATGTTCCCCTCGGGAATATTTCCTTTCTCAAATGTTCCAGAACAAGACCCCCAATTTCAAACTGAAGTTGTCTCCGATGTTGATCTGCTCTGCGTTTGTACTCCTGGTTTGAATCTTCCAGTCGCTGCTTCACCTTGCTGTGAAGTTCCTTCATCGCCTCAGCAAATTCTTTTGCACTTGCACTGCTAGTCGCAGCCTGTTCTGAATCCATGAGTTCAGAAACTCCCCTCGGTTGTGTCCCATACACAATCTGAAATGGAATTTTTCCTGTACTCCGATTCACAGAATCATTGTACGCAAACTCTGCTTGCGGTAATACATTGTCCCAGCTGCCATGGTGTTCTGTCACCAAGCTCCTCAGCAAGTCTCCAAGACTTTTTTTGACCACCTCGGTCTGTCCGTTTGTTTGTGGATGGTATGCTGAAATAAATGCCAAGTTTGTTCCTAGCTTCTTCCATAAGGTCCTCCAAAAATGACCTATGAATT
Source organism: Picea sitchensis (assembly GCA_010110895.2). Taxonomy (NCBI): domain Eukaryota; kingdom Viridiplantae; phylum Streptophyta; class Pinopsida; order Pinales; family Pinaceae; genus Picea; species Picea sitchensis. The sequence goes on along the minus strand of SNQJ01S0029656.1, from coordinate 78,024 downwards.
TCGTATCCCTATCCGAGACTATGCTTCTCGGTAATCCATGAAGTCTAACGACCTCTTTGAAAAATAAGTTTGCAATGTGTGTCGCATCGTTGGTCTTTTGACACGGAATAAAATGTGCCATCTTCGAAAACCTGTCTACCACCACAAAGATGGAATCAACTCCTCTCTGCATCCTCGACAAACCCAATAAAAAATCCATGCTAATCGCCTCCCATGGCCTCTCCGGTATGGGCAACGGCTGATAAAGACCTGCATTCTTCTTTCGGCCCTTCGAATGCTGACAAATTCGACACCTGTCAACAAACCTTTTGACATCTGCTCGCATGCCTGGCCAAAAATATGATTCGCTCAACTTCATGAATGTTTTGTCGTGGCCAAAGTGCCCTGCTAAGCCTCCGTTGTGTTTCTCCTTCACCAAGTTCTCCCTCATGGAGCAAATTGGAATACACAGTTGATTGCCTCTGAACAACAATCCCTCCTAGATCATATAATCTATCCATGGGCTCCGATCCATGAGAACGAGATTCTCAGCTGCTTCATATGCTTCCCCGAAATCTTCATCTTCTGCATACATGTCCTTCAAGTTTTCAAAACCCAATGTTTTGACTCGGAACTCCTACAGCAACAAACATTTCCTTCTCAAAGCATCAACCACTTTGTTAGCAGTTCCCGAAATGTGTTTGATCACAAACATGAAATTCTGAATGTACTCTACCCATTTTGCATGTTTTTGATTCAACTTCTCTTGTTGACTCACAAACTGCAATGCATGATTATCGTTGTACAATACAAATTCCTTTGGAATCAAGTAATGCCTCCACTTCTTCAATGCCTGTATGATGGCATAAAATTCTTTATCATATGTGGAGTATTTCATCTTTTCTTCATCGAAATTCTCACTGAAATATGGAACTGGCCTGTCCTCTTGACTCAAGACCGCTCCTATGGCATATCTGCTCACATCACATTTCACTTGAAATGTCTTCTTGAAGTCCGACAACACCAACACTGGCTGCTCTGTGATCTTTCACTTCAACAGATTGAAGCTCTTCTCTGCCTCTGTTGTCCAATGAAAAGTTTTATGTCGCTTCTTCACTGTGTCCATCATCGCTGCGCTAATTCCACTGAAATTCCTGATGAACTTCCTGTAGAAACTAGCCAATCCATGGAAACTCCTCACCTCGAAAACATTTCTCGGTGATGGCCAATTATTGATGACTTCTACCTTACTAGGATCCATGTTCAACTCATTCGTTGAAATAACAAAACCCAAATAAATGAGCTCTGTCTGCATAAATGAGGACTTCTTCATATTGATCAACAACTTCTCTTGCTGTAGCTTCCTCATCACAATGGCCAAATGTTTGAAATGTTCAACCTTCGTCTTACTGTAGATCAATATATCATCCAGATATACGACTACAAACTTCCCGATGAATTCCTTCAGGACTTCATTCATCAGCCTCATGAATGTGCTCGACGCGTTTGTCAAACCAAACGGCATGACTAGCCATTCGTACAAACCTTCATTTGTTTTGAATATTGTCTTCCATTCATCACCTTCCCTCATGCGAATCTGATGATATCCGCTCTTCAAATCGATCTTTGAAAAATAATTTTCCCCACTTAGGCAATCCATCAGATCATCCATTCTCGACAATGGAAATCTGTACCTGATGGTAATTTTGTTGATCGCTCTAGAGTCAGTGCACATTCTCCAACCTCCATCCTTCTTCGGAATGAGCACTGTCGGAACAACACACAGACTCAAACTCTCTCTGACCAGTCCTTTGTCCAGCAACTCCTGCACTTGCCTTTTGACTTCTTCATTCTCCTGCGGTGTCAATCTGTACGCAGCCTTATTCAGCAAACTGACTCCTGGTATAAGGTCGATGTGATGACTCACACTCCTCATCGGAGGCAACGAATGAGGTAATTCGTCCACGATGATGTCAGCGAACTCTTCCAGCAGTTCCTGAATCTCTTCTGGTAGATCGTCCACTCTTGTGCTAGTCAGGACAATCCTCGGTTTTCTGACCACGAAGAATTGTGGATCTTCTTTCTTCTCCATCTCTGTGAGAAGCTCCTTCCCACTCATGAGAAGTATGGTATTGCTTACTTCCGGCTTCACTTCTTTATCCTTTATCGGAAGCAACCTGTGTATCTTCCCATCCTTCTCTAAGGTGTATGTGTTCATTCTCCCATCATGAACCACATTTCTGTCATTTTTCCATGGTCTACCCAACAATACATGACATACATCCATGGGAATAACATCACACAATATTTTATCCTTATATTCACCCATCTTGAAATCAAATAAACATTGTTTAGTGACACTCACCTGATGTCCCTTCTGTAGCCATGAAACCTTGTATGGACTCGGGTGATCAGTTGTTTCCAACTCTAATTTCTCTACCATCTCGGTCAAAATGAGATTGTCTGTGCTTCCGCTGTCCACAATAACCTTGCATTTCCAGCCCTTGGTTTTGCATGTGGTTCTGAAAAGTCTGGTTCTCTGAGTTGTGTCCTCCACCTCTTTCTYRGGTGTTAAGAGAACTTTGTGCACCGTCAGTGACCTCCCACTTCCAGTGTCTTCATTCTCAACATCATGCCTCTGCGCTTCAGTGATGTGGGCTTCTCCTCCGTCTTTCTTTTCTTTGGATACTCAAATGGCTTGTGCCCATTTTGTCCACATGTAAAACATGTGATTACTCCCCCTCGGCCTCTTCCTCTTCCTCTGGTATGAGGAAAAGTGTTTGCATCAACATAATCTCCTCTCTGATCATTCTGCTGTCCTCTTCATTCAACCTGTGGCTGTCCTCGCTGTGAGGCTCCACCTCTTTCAACTTTACCCTGAGGTTTCTTCCATTCCTCCTTAGGCTTCTGATATTTCTCCTGGGAAACTGCCTTACCTTTGTGATGACTTCTGCCTCGCCCTCGCTGACCTTTCTTACAACTCAACTTCTCTTCGGCTTTCAGAGCCAATTGGTAAGCATCTTCTACCGTTAGGATGGTTAGCATGCTTAATTCATCCTGAATATCATATCTCAAACCATTTAGGTATCTAGCAACATTTTCATCATCGCTCTCTCAATGACCTGCTCGAATATTTAGCTTGTAAAACTCTTCGGTATACTCCTTTACCGTCATCAACTTCTGTCTCAGGTTCTGCATCCTCCTGAACAGAGTGATTTGATAATCCCTTGGGATGAATTTCGCCTTCATCTTAGCAATCATTCTATCCTAGTTTTTAATCTTTTGTTTACCTTTGGAATGTCTATCTTCCTGTAGCTTGTCCCACCATAATGCTGCATGTCCTTTCAACTTCATGACAACATGCCTTACCTTTTTATCCTCTTCGATATCCTCATAATCGAAGTAGGTTTAAAGGGCCCTGATCCAGTCCAACAACTCTTCTGCATCCAGGATTCCTTCATACGCTGGAATATCCATTTTCGTCTTGGAACTCATCCTGGCGATTGCCTTAATCAACCACTCGGTCGATGCATCCTCTGCTGTGACCTCTTCTTCTTCATGTCCAGCTTCTTCTTCAACTTCGGAATCGCTAAGATCCCCTGCACCAACTCCGCGTCTTTGAGCTGTCTCCATCTCTTCAAGTCTCGCTCGGAGATCTCTCATCTGTCTTTCCATCTCTGGATTTCCTGCCGGCCTACCTCTTCTTCGCACATCCCTGTCTTCCAGACCAGGTGATTGCCTTTCTCTCCTGGGTGGCATGATGAATTCTTCTTCTCTGCTTCAGAAAGCAAAGATATTCCCGCTCTGATACCACACTAATGCCAACCGCACTCCTCGGAGCACGATCGCCCCTTCCAGGACCTTCTCTTTTCCACGGCCCGAAGAACTTCTCGGTTCTTCTATCTCTCTATCGGAATATCTGCACCCACAATTTCTTCGCACGACTTTCCCTTTGTTCACTGTCAGGAAAATCGGAACTCGAGGCTCACAAATTTGTTGTCTATCCTTTGGGCTCTCGAATTCCCGAGACCCGAGGCATCAATCAACGTTGAATTCCTCCCTCCGCTATCGGGACTTCGGTATTATCACGTCTTCATGACTCGCAACACCAACCATTCGAGATTCCAACCTCCAATACCCGATGCGCCGAATTGCCGAGACCCGCGATCTCGCTTCCTCGCGACTTCGCTACTCGCGTAACCAAACGAATCCTTCTTTGACTCCCGATATCCGAGATGCCGATACGCCGATATCTCGCATCCCCTGTCACATCACCTTGCTGTGGCCCACACTATCTATGCAATCGTCGGGACTTCTCTTCTCGCACTATCACGACTCCCGCTGCCTAATCTTCCGCTCTTTTCTCACGATGGCCCGATAACCGATCTCGCGACGGATCCAATGACCCTATGTGTTCTGAACCTCGAACCTCTTCACTTTTACACCGTAGCTTTCTCTCACTCTGAGAGATTCTACGAACCCTGGATTTTCACGAAATCTCCTTGAGGAAATTCGATCATCCGTTCCTTCCAACTGAACTTTTGTGAAATGACGAGACGCTCTTCTGTGGAACTCGTCACCCTTCACACAAATCTGCAACTCCCTTTGCAAGCCTCCCAGATACTATTTTGTCTCCA
>SNQJ01S0029656.1:59897-70300 GCA_010110895.2 Picea sitchensis | reverse complement strand
TTCAAAATGAAAATGTATCCTTGGTATATATAGGAGACTAGGAGGTATAATTACAACTAATGGCCTAAAGCCGACATAAATAAAATAACATTACTAATATAATATGCCCCAATTAAGGGGTAATGAGCCAATATTAGGGCTTACCACAATGCTAACGTGGTAGGTATGGTAGTGACATGGAAAGATGTTGATGTGGTAGGTTATTGGGCAGATGATGTGGTTGTATGATGTTGACTAGATGTTGAGGTGGCAGTTGATTGCGGAAGGTGATTGTGCAACAGGTGGATTAGTCGGAGAGTGACATGTGGACCAATGATATGGTTCCATGTGGCACTATGGATTTTCCCAATATGGTCTATCCAAATGTTTTTTCGGTCGAAGGGAATAGAACTCGAGACTTCTGGAGAAACCATATGGCCTAACCAACTAGGCTAACCATGTGACTTAACCACATAATGGAATCTTCCTATTTAAAGTTATATCTGTTATAACAATAGCCCAAAGGGGAGGCCCACAGGTTTGAACCCACAAACTCCGCCTGAATATTCCAACGCCTTCACACTATGTGCCTACCATTGTGCCACGTGTACCCACTGATTAAGCCAACCAATGATATTATAATTAAGTTTATTTAATTGTCCATCCGAGCATATAGGGGGTCGGTTTGGGTTCAAACCCTTGACTTCCCCTATATAAAACAAGCACTCATGTCATTGCACCACATGAATTTTTGTGTCAAGAACTCAGAGCGAGTTCATTGTGACATGGATTTTATTGCCAAGAGCGGGTTTTGCATCAATTTGTGTGCCAAGATTTCATGCCCATGAGATTTTGAGCCTTGGGACTCTTTGAGAGAAGTATAGAGTGTTTATAGTCAAAAGTTTTAGTTTTCTCAGGCAGTGTCGATTTTACAGTCACACTTGTGTTTGAGCAGTCGTTCATAAGGTCATAAGTGGAAGTTGTATTTAAGCATTATTGAGCATCAATAAAGTGGTCTCTCATTTGAAAGAGAACTTGGAGACATAGGACAAGATGCATGAACTCTATTATCAAATTGTGGAACGTGCCTTGTTGTTTGTTGTCTCTATTTCTCTCTGTTTTGGAATTATTATTTTTGTAAGTTATATTTATCAGTTAATGAAGTTTTGGATAAGTAAGGGGATTGACATTTTATTTTGAAAATAGTCAAGACGGTTATAATTTTTGAATTAGGTTGGATGTTTTTTTTTACGAAAACGGTTATAGATTATATTAAGAAGGTGGACTGGCCACTGATTCGATTACAAAAGGGCCTCGAATTTCTTTGGGCCTGCCTTTCTGAAACCATTCTACTTCTATAGCTATAGACTTGGAAACTAATCTAGTTTCTGTATGCCTTCTAAAGGTACTGGATTATTTACAGCAATGGCTTCTATACAAAATGCCATTTTGCTAGTCAGATCTTGCTGACAGACTACTAGTGAGATGGATTAGTTCTTGGGGTCTTGATTCCAGTCACTGTTCAGCTGAGCCATCTTGGCTTCCAACTGATCCATTCTTTCTTCGAATTCTTGTTGAGGATTTTTTAGTTCCTTATGCAACTTGTCCAGCTCCTCCGAAAATCCAGTCTTTGTAGTGATGATATCCGCCTCAAGCTGCTCCATTCTTCAACCAGCTTCTGAGTCCAAGTTCTCCAGGAAGTCCAGCTGATGCTGGAGAAATTTCTTCGAATTTTCCAAAGCTTTATCCATTTCCTTCAACCTCTCTTCCATGCTTAGCTTGCCTGTCGATGATGAAGCCATTTCCTGTCGCGCCTCTCCCTGCTTTTGTCTTGCCCTTCTCTGATGGATGCTTCACGCTCTCTCTGTCCCTGGATGACTTGCAGGAACGTCTTGAAACTGGATTGAGAGGGGAGCGTTCGCCCTTTATTTATTCTTCACGCCTTCTCATCATTGCACTTAGATTTACAGGATTTGCGGGGGAAGGGCGCGCGGATCTCTTGTCTCCCCCATATCTGAAGCGCCCTTCCTCATGGTACTGAGATAACTCCTTCGACCAACCAAAACCTTTGTCGCGTACTGGTCTTACAGATTCGCCTGATTTCCAATCTACTGCCAAATCTTGCATTTGAGGATATGAGAGAGCATGGGTTTGGGTTCAAGGGAGCTCCACGCTAGCTATCACTTCATTCATTGTCAGTACCCCCGCCTCCAGCAACATGCCTCTATTGGTTTCCTTGTCAGCCTCCCCATTGAGATCCCTTAGCACATGAAAAAATTTATAAGATTTAAAATTCCTTAGAAGGAGGCATATCTTGTCGAGAAGGTTATTTAGAATAATGCTTTGGGTCTTAGAATGGTTAATTATGGCCTGTATAATTATTCTGGAGTCACCGATTATTGTCAAGTCCTGGATTCTAAGTTTTTTTGCTTGGTGTAGACCTTGCCAGAGAGCCAAGGCCTCAGCTCTGTTGTTGGACTCTATTCCTAGGCCCAAAGTGAAGCGCATTGCTATAGCCTCTATGGGATTTTCAATCATCCCCCCTCCCCTAGCATGGCCTGGGTTTCCTTTCGAGGCCCCGTCAAAGAAGAGAATAGGTGTGTTTATTTCACTTTTCCAATTGGCAAAATCCTTCTTGCTCTTCCTAATCTCCCAGTCTTCTTTGATTGGATCACTTTCTTTTTGGGCCTCAAGACCTTGTATCTTGAACTGGCTTAGCCAATGCTCCTCTGCTTCTTCCAGCTTATGATTCTTGATTGTAGTGCAGAGATAAGGAGTTGATTCACCCAAGAGAGCTTGAATTTTGGTGACAACTATGGCTGCACGTCTTTGGCTTTCTCTGAAGATTTTGTGGTTCCTTTCTAGCCAAAGGTTCCACAGGATAAACTTTGGAAGCATTCCCCACAGCAAGAAATCTTGGGTTCTCCCCTTGACAACGAAAGGATAAAACGAGTCCTAGTGGAGAAGGAGGCTTATTAAATCAGGAGGAAGATTAAGTGCAATTTGGGGGCCTGTTGCCATCATCCATACTTCTTTTGAAAAGCCGCAATTTAAGAGAAGATGGTCTGTGGTTTCTTCCGCATAAAGGCAAAGGGGACACCTGAAGGGTCCTTCCCAGCCACGTCTTCTGAGGTTCTCCTCTGTTTGGATACTCTTTTGCGCCAGGGTCCAAATGAAGAGGTCAATTTTTGGGAGAGAGTTGGACTGCCAGATTGCTTTCCAGAGTGTCGGATTAGGCATAGCAGTGGGGATGTTGTTGAAGAGTTGGTACCCTTCTGCAGTGGTGTAGGCCCGTGCGTTCCTTCCCCATCCTTTTTCGTCTTTGCCTTTCTTTTTTAGGGGGGACTTCCCTTGAAGACATCTCTTGAGGGTGCACCAGTGACGGTCTAGAGCAACTGGTCTGTTTGGCACTCCCCACCCTTGCCAGGTTTGAAGCCTGTCTGCCCCCCAGATTGAAATGTCAAAAAGTGTCACAATATTTTGACTGTCCATCTAGTTTTTGAGGCACAGTAGGTCCTGTCGGAGCTCTAGAGGTGGGTCTCCCATTATTGAGTTTGTCTAGATTTTGATTTTCTTACCATTTTTTGGCACCCAGGTAAGGTGAGGGCTGAAGTGAGGAAGCGCCTTTTTGCAGAGCACAAAGATAGGGGAGCTTTTCGTTTCTTTGCAAGGAAACTCTAAGCTTCTATCTTGTGGCCCCCGAAAATATTTCCTCCAAAGCACAAGGTTACTCCAAGAAGGTTTTCCAGTGACCATCTTCCAGAGCAGCTTTTCCCCCAAGGCCAGATTTTGAACTCTGGTTTTTTTAAAATTGAGTCCCCCTTCCAGGAAGGGATTTGAAGTTTTTTCCCAGCTTATCAAGTGCAGTTTTCTTCTTGATTTCCTTCCTCCTTCCCACAAGAAGCATATTTGCAAAGCTTCGATTCTTTGGATGACTGTGGCAGGGGATAACAGCAGCGAGCTCTGGTAGATAGGGATGCTAGACACCACAGATTTTATCAGAACTTCCATCCCTGCTAAATTTAACCAATTCACCCCCCATGAGGAAAATTTATTCTTTAGTTTTTCTACCAGATGGTTCCAGTGAGAGGCTCTAGGGGCATTTTTAAAAATGGGGATTCCCAGGTATTTAAAGGCCTCCCAATTAGTATACCCTTCCATCCCTAGAACTCTTGTTATTCACAACATTTCATTTGGCGTGATATTCCATCCATAGATGTTACTCTTGGCCTGGCTTATTTCACTTCCAGAGGCTGCTGCATAAGCGTCCAGATCTTCCTTAAAATTTTTTGCTATTATTGGACTTGATCCTCCCAACAGCAGTGTATCATCTGCGAATTGTGCATGGTTTATGTCTTTCACCCCTTGCACTATTCTTAGTCCCTGAAGATTTTTGTGAACTTGGGAGTTTCCCAGCTGGTAGCTTAGGACTGATGCTTGAATTGCATAGAGCAGGGGCGAGAGGGGGCACCCTTATCTTAAGCCCCTGGAGGCTTTGAAGAAGTTTTTTACCTTCCCATTCACCAACAAGGCTATCCATGGTGATCCGATGCAGGCTTTTATCCAATTTAGAAATTTCGAGTCAAAACCAAACTTCCTCGTGACTTCAAATAAAAATTCATGTCTGACTCTATCAAAGGCATTAGCGAGGTCTAGTTTAATAACCATACCTTTTTATTTCCTTCGGACACTGGAGTGGATAGCCTCTTGAACCAGGATGATGTTATCAGCAATATGCCTTCCTTTGACAAAGCCGCCTTGGTTTTCAGGAACGATGAGAGGGAGGAGTGCCTTGAGTCGATTGGCTATAGCTTTGGCGAGGATTTTATAGCTTGTGTTGCATAGGGAGATTGGCCTGAATAGATTAAAGGAAAGTTCTCCTTTTTCTTTCGGGTTGAGTGCCAGGAAGGATGAATTGGTGCTTCCCCCTAGCTTGTTGCTCTGCTGCGATTTCTTAATCATTTTGGTTAGATCCTTTTTTATTATATTCCAGCACTGCTGATAGAATCTGGCAGTGAACCCATCTAGTCCAAGGGCCTTGTCTGGGTTCAGCTGATCAAGGGCCTCCTTTATCTCTTGTTGTGTTACCTCCCTTGTCAACTTGTTGTTGATATCCTCATTTATGAGCCGTGGGATAACAGTGAAAGGGTACCTCTGCTAGTCCATTTCTGTTCCTTGTGGTTATGTATAGAGCATCTCAAAAGCTTCATAGGCTACTTGTTTTATGCCCTCTGGATCTGCAATTGTTTTATTCTGGACTTGAACTTCTGTAACTGCCTTGTATTCTTTCCTTGCTTCTGCTTGTTTGTGAAAATATCTTGTGTTCTGGTCTCCCTCTTTCAGCCATAGGCTTCTTGATTTTTGCCTCCAGTAGTCTTCCTCCACTCTACAGGCTTTGTGCCATTGCCTTTGAAGGTTGTCCTCCTGTTGCAAGGTTTTTGGTGTGACCTCCTAATGTTCCATTTCCAGTTGGTGGGTCTCGAGCTGGGCTTGGGCTGCTATGCACACAGCTATTGGGCTTGGATGGCTCTTTGCCCAAATCTTTAGGGCTCTTTTTAGTCTTCTAATTTTTTCCTCCCATACATAAAAGGCTGAGCCTTGAACATCGTTGGCCCAAGTTTTAGAAACTAGATCTAGGAAGTCTTTGTCTTGTATCCAAGTTGGGCTGAATCTGAAAGGGATGGGCCCTCTAACTTGATCTTTTTTAATTTCTAGTCGAATTGGCTTGTGGTCATATACACTATGGGGCAGAATTTATGCTTTTGTTGTGAGTCCTAGCAGTAGGAGGGAGCTTTGTACTAGGAATCTGTCCAGTCTGGCTGTTATGTGCCCAGGACCGATCCTCTTATTGGTCCACGTGTAAAGTCCCTTGGCCGGTTTGATGTCTAGAAGGTCCCAGGCTGAGGCTAAGTCCTCTACCAATTCTCTAGTCGGGTCTCTCACTATGGAACCCCCTCTCTTTTCTTCCTGAGCTAAAGTTACATTCAGATCCCCACCAAGAATGATATTTTTGAGATTATTTTGCTGGAGGTAGTCCTGTAAGGACTCCCAACAATGTTTTTTTTCCCCCAAATGTTGCGGAACATAGATATTAAAGACACTCACCTGGTAACCCGAATCTTTATGAAGGAATTTGGTGTGAATCCAGTGCATGCATGTGTCAGAGCTGAGCAGGTCTATTTTGGAGGCATTCCATAGTGTGCAGAGTCCTCCTGAGGCGCCTCTAGCGTTTCCAGCTACTTCGAGGCTTCCTTTCCATACATTCAACAAGGTTTTAAGTGCATCTTGCTGGCTCATTTTGGTCTCCTGGAGTAGTAGGATGTTTTCTTTCGAGGCTTTGATAATATCCTTGAGCGCTTCTTCCTTCCTTTTGTTTCCCATTCCTCTACAGTTCCAGGAGGTTATAATCATTATAAACCTTGAGGGGAGGGATGGCCTCCTTGGGAGGCTTTGGCTTGCTTCCTTGTTTGGCGAATGCTAATAAACTTCTTGATGGTGGGTTGTGACCTATTGAGGATGTCTTTGTAGGTTTCCTGGTCCCTTTCATCTTTTTTTGTTTTCCTGCCTCTTCCTGTTTTCTTTGGGGTGACCCAAACTTCGTTTGCCTCATTTGAGTCGCTGCCTATGGAGATGTCCCCTTCCTCTATGTTCTGACTGCCTTCCAACCTTTGGGGGGAGTTATTTTGTGCCCCTTCTTCTTCTGCTAGTTGGTTTCCTTTATCTTCGAAATTCTGGTTTCCTTTTGCTCCCTCTTGCGCGTCTTTACTTGGATCTAGCTCCCCTTCGTCAACTTCTTTAGCCAAGATACTGAAGTTGTTCTCAGTTTCCTTGGTCCCTGAAGTTTTGGCATACGGTGGGACTATCTGTTCATTTCTTTGTCCCTTCGCTTTGGATTTTCCCTTCCGGGCCTGTTGCCAGCCTTCTTCCCCTACTTTCTCTATGGGGAGGTTCTTTGGGTAGTTCCTTTGGAAGTGGCCGTATTCGTGACAACCTATGCACTTGAATGGGAGTTGTTCGTAATTCAGCTTTTGGAAGTGGTGCCAGTCACCAACTTTTAGTTTTATTGCTTCGGGTAGACCTACCTCCAGATCAACCTCCACACAGATCCGCACACAGGAGTACTGGTCTCTTGGCTCTACTCGGTCAATGTAGCGTCTTAGACCATTCCCTATTGCCTGAAGCGAGGTGGGGTTCCAGCAATGAATCAGCAGGTTAGGGAGTCTTACCCAGACTGGAACATCCTTGGGAACTTCTAAATCAGGGTCAAAGCTTGGGGTCCATCGGTTTAAGTAGAGTCCTTGGGTGCCCATGAAGTACAGGCCATTTCTGAAGATCAAATATCTATCCTCCTGAGAGATAAATTCAAAAATGAAGTATCCTCGCCCGACCGCATAGCACGTAACACTATTTGTGATCAGCGGCTTCCAGTTTCATTGTATCCAGTTGTCTGTGGATCTGGTTGAGGTCCAAAGACCCATGAACTGACCAACAAGTCCGTTTTCAGAGAGGGATAGGGATACTTTCATTGGAAGTTTGGGCGGCAAATCAATCTCTGGAATAGCGTCTAGTTTCTTGACAAAGCTCGGGGGTGCTGCGGAGGTCGTCTTTTTACTGCAAGCTGCAACTAGCTTTCGAAAGGATGTGGAGGGGGAAGGAGGGGGTGGTATCTCCCCTCCTTAAGCTTCCATGGTGGTGCTCAAGAGAACCCTAGGCTTTACCAGGGCGCGAGGTCAAGGGCGTGATAACTATTGTAGCCTTTTGTTTCCTTGCAAATGTTGCAATAGTCATTTCGAATTAGGTTGGATGTTAATGTATGCTTAAGAAATAATTTGACATCTGAGGATTTTCAGATCATTCTTCCTCATTAGGTCCTTCATGAACTTTTTTTTTCAGTTTTTGGTTCATATTTCTTAGTCTTGGTTGGTAGTTGAATAATTGAATTCATCTCATCCTCTTATAACTACACCACTGTGGGAGAAGACTTAACTTCTCTGAAAATAACATTTCTTCCATAGAAAACTTCTCCAACCATAGGATCCCAAAGCTTGTACCCTTTCACACCAACACCATTAATGAAGATACATTTCACTACCTTTTTATCTAACTTATACTGCTTCTCCTTAGGCACATGAGTATATGCGTCACAACCAAAAACATGAAGACATTGAAGTGAGGGCTTCTTTCCCATCCAAACTTCCATAGGGGTCTTGTCTACAAGAGATGATGTGGGAGACCTATTAATCCAGTAACATGCATCAACTACTTATTCCCATAACTTATTCTCTAAGACAACTCCACTAAGCATACTTCGACCACTCTCCATCAATTTTCTATTCATCTATTCTACAACTCCATTCCATCAAAGGGTATATGGATTTGTCCTGTGTCTCCCATTTCCATTATCCTCACAAAACTTATCAAACTCTATAGAAAAAAACTTATGACTATTATCAGTCCTCAACACCTTGATATTCCCACTAGCATGATTTTTCAAGAGAGATTTAAGCTCCTTAAACCAAACATAAACCTAAAATTTAGTTCTGAGAAAATATACCCATGCCCTTCTAGAACAATCATCAATGAGTGGCACAAACACAATTACCAACCTAACGAGAACTGTGACCTCAAAACGAGAACTCTAGCCCTTAAAACCCATATTTTTGCATAAAAAACATAAAATCAACCCCCAAATCAAAAAGTGGTGCTACTGATAGCACCATTTTTTTTCTAATAGGGTCAAAATTACAACATTTTTCAAGCATGGCCTTCAAAACTCATACAAGAGCTCAGAAAAACCTTAAAAACAACACCTAATAAAAAATGATGTTACCTAAAGAAAAATATTTTTTTCAAAACGTTAAAATTATTGATAATTTGAAATATTATTATTAACAATTGGTACCATTAAAACCAAAACCTTAAAATCAACCATCAAATTGAAAAATACTTCTACTAGTAGCACACATACTAAAATTAGGGTATTAAAATTGATCTGGATTATTTTCGGCACGAAATGAGAGAGGAGATATAATAAAACAATGTACAGAGATATCTCAGATATCCAATAATATAACAAAAATGTATCATAGATGCAACCATAAACACAAAGATACAATAATACACAATTTTCTATTAATGAACGAAAATGTACAAAGTCTGTAAAAATACAGACAGAAAGACTCGCTAGAATGCTGGCAACTTATCTCTGAGAATAGATGTTTCTAATACTCGCATTCGCAAGAAGATAATTTTACAATGAGGCTCCAAAATCCTTTTTATCATAAATAAAATCCAAAACCCTAACCCTAGAAGATGAAAAGCCAACAGTTTTGTGGACCTCGTTTTGAGTAGTTTGGTGTATCATCTTCCTGGGGGCATAACTTTGGTATACGATCTCATTTTGGAACACATGATAGCTCGTTGGAAATTTATCGTCGAGGAGATTCATTTTGGGGGCTCAATCAAAGCCTTCAACTATCATTGAGAATCTCAATCCCAAAAAAGATTCATTTAGGCCCTCAAAATGGCCCTGGAAGTTAAAAACTGTGAAAAATAGTAAATTACCAAAATTGCCAGAAAATTGTTTTGAGCTAGTTGGGAAAAGTGGGTGGCCACCGATATCTACCTGGATAAATCCTCCCTCCTTACAAATAAATGGTATCCATTTCGTTGAGTGCCCGAGGGAGAGGGAAAATTTTTTGTTGAATATGCATCTTGATGAACTGCTTTCCTTTGTTAGGATATTTAGACACTTAGGAGTTAGTTAAGATCTACTTGGTCTAATGTGTTGTTAGGTAAAAGTGTGTTTCTTAGTGTGTTTATTTAGTATGCATTAGTATGCATTTGTAGTTAGGAAATCTGACGGTCACAATATGTTCCCGACATAGAGTGATCTGGCGGTTCATACTCTCCTCCATCTTAACGACCATTGATCTGTGGATTAACACCCGATTGGTCCATGATCTCTATTTAAAGAGAATGGAGGGTCATTTTTCGATAATCGATTGTGAGAAACTCTCTTGTAAAATCTCTCTGTAATATTTTTCTTTGCATTAATAAACTGCTCCAAGTGGTCGCGTTGGTTGGGGTCGTGGATGTTTCCCCGTAGGGGTTTTACCACGTGAAAACATCGGTGTGTTGATCTTTGATTTAGTTATGTGAGTGGTTGTTGAATGTTTTTGTCCTCTGTTGGAATACCTGTGTTGTCGATCATGGTATCAGAGCTTGTTTGAAGACCCGCTCCTATTGTAGATCGAGATCGTGAAGTTGGGTTGTCTCATATCCATTTTATATCATTTCCATACATTTCTGGGATGAGAGGATTGTTCCATTGCATCCAGAGCACTTGTTTCAATCAAAAACACTTTTCATTTCACTCTAAAAGGTTTCTGTTTGCCCAAGATACGGCCATTACAATCAGATCC
>SNQJ01S0029656.1:16523-59887 GCA_010110895.2 Picea sitchensis | reverse complement strand
ATAAAAGTGAATCACTATAAGTAGCTTTAATATTTTATTTTAGAGTTATTTATTTTGCATGCAACTTTTCTGTTATAAAGTAACTTCATTGTAAAAGTGATCCCCACTTCTCTTTATAAAAGTGGGTAACTTCATAAAGCAACTTACACTATCACATGGTCATTTGGTTACCGTTTATGCCTTTTTTTTAAAAGGGCATAACTCTCACATCCAAAGTCTGTTTTCAGTGAAGTTTTTTTAAAACCACATAACTTTTCGAGCTCTTTCCATCCATATCATCAGTTTTAGTTTTTAAATCCATATTATCTACATATTTAATATGGCTTCTAAAAGTAATGTTTTTCTTACCAGCACCAACTACTTCCAATGGAAATCTCATATGGAAGATTTATTAAGAAGTAAAGGCTTGTACCGGATTACCTTGGGAAAGGAAAAAAAACCCATTGATGATGATAAGAAAGCCAAATGGGCTAATAGGAGTGATGAAGTACGTGGACTAATCGAAGTGTCCATTTTTCCTAATTTAAGATACCACCTCCAATAAATTGATGACCCCGAAGAAGCTTGGGATAAGATTGAATTTGTGTTTGGTAAACTCAATATCATTCGAGCACAACAGTTAGAAAATCAAGTACTGACCTTGAGTCCAAGTAATTTTTCTTACCTTGGATACTATCTATCTAGGTTTAAAACACTCTGAATTTTATGTGAAGAAAGTAAGATAAAAATGGAGGAAGAGCGTTGCATCTATCTTATTATTTCTAAGCTAGGTAGTGCATATTCTGTGTTTGTATCTACCTTTTATGCCATGAGAGAGGTTCTAGGGAAAGCTTATGAAAAACCCACTCTTGAGTCATTTTGTGTTGCTTTGATTAGAGAGGAAGATAAGCTTGTACAACTTGGAGTGATCAACACTGCAGGTACCTCCAACAAAGTCTTAGTTTCCCAACAGAAAGATAAATCCAAGAATCCCAAGAAGCAACATCCTCGCCACAACAACAAGCAATATAAGGGTCCCAAACCCACTCAAACAAATTTTCTCCGAATGGAGACAAAGGAGCAAAATATAAAAATAAGAAGACTGACAGACATTGCAACTTTTGTGATAAAGATGGTCATGATGAGTCCAAATGTTTCAAGAAGATGCCAGCTTTAGAAGCAGTGATGAAGAAGCACAACATCAGTATTGATCCTACTTCTTCTTCTTCTTCTCATGGACATGCACTTTCTGCTCATGGTTTCTCCTTCAATGCACCTTCTACTTCTACCTCTGATAAGTGGCTTATTGATTTTGGAGAATTTTATCAAATGGCTAAGAATAGAGACATATTTTCTACTCTAAATGAATGTAATACCAAGAAAATATTTGTTGGTGATGATAGATCTCTTAGTGTTGAAGGATATGGAATAGTACAAGTGGAAAATGGTCATTTCAATGATGTATTATGTGTTCCAAGTCTTTCTTGTAACCTTCTATCAGTCTATCAAATCACTCATTCAGGTGAAGGTAAAATCGTAGAGTTTTCACCTCACCAAGTTGTAATCAAGGATCTAAAAGATCCCAATCATGTTATTGCAACTGGAATTGCTGATGATATTACCAGGTTATACAAGTTTGACAACTTTGGGTCATCATCTTTTTCATCAATTTTTGTTGCTCATAGAGATGACTTGAGCAAAATTTGGCATGAGCGGGTTGGTCATATAAACTATTGCTCATTGCAACAACTATGTAATCAACAGATGGTGATTTGTCTTCCTCTTGTTTCATGCAAATATGGTGTTTGTTCTGGTTGTGTTCTCGGCAAAAATCATTGGGACAATTTTGAAAAACGTGCCTCTTGGCATGCCTCGGGTCCTTTGCAGTTTGTTCACAGTGATTTGTGTGGTCCACTTTCTTCTCCTCCTTTTTCTAGGTGCAAGTATTTCTTAACTTTCATTGATGACTTTTCCAGACGTACTTGGTTTTACTTCTTAAAACTTAAAAGCAAAGTTTTTGACAAGTTTTTGGCCTACAAGGCCCTTGTAAAAAATCAATCTAGACATCAAATTCAAAGGTTAAGAACAGATAATGGAGGTGAATACGTGAACAATAACTTTACAAATTACTACACTACAAAGGGAATCCAAATGCAACACATTGTTCCATATACACCACAACAAAATGGTGTTGCTGAGAGAAAGAACCTCACATTAAAAGAAATGGCTAATTGTATGATCCAATCTAAGGGATTAAGTCTAAAGTATTGGGCGAAATCCATCAACTATGAAAATTACATAGTAAATCACAATCCCACAAAGGCTCTTAAAAATATAACACCGAAAGAAGCTTGGACTAAAATTAAACCAGATGTAAGGCACTTCTGTGTATTTGGCAGTATAGCATGGGCTCACATTCCTGATGAGAAAATGAAAGCATTGTAGCCTAAAAGTGAGAAGTGTATATTTGTCGGTTATTCTGAAGATGTCAAAGGTTATGAACTTCTTCAATCACATTGTTATGAAATTATTATTAGAAGAGATGTTAAATTTGATGAAAATCTCTTGGCCCGCGAGCCTAATTTGGCGTTTGTGCCTTGTTTGGCCTATGAGCCTAATTTAGTGGTTGTGCCTTCTTCGGCCTGCGAGCCATATTCAATGTTTGTGCCTTCTTCTTATCTGGTTTCTTCTTTAGATGATGATAGTGAGGATGAAAATCCACCTCCTCCTGGCCACCCTCCTCAAGATGAGTCCTTTGAACCTGAACCAGATCCAGTTCCACCGCTTCCTAGATGGGTCCATTCAACACTAGAAGCAGCTAGTGATCTTGTCGGTGATCCTTCAGATTAACATCGGACACATTCACAGTTCTAGCGAGCCTCGTATCTTTTGGCTCAAGTTTTAGAAACTCATGATCCAGAGACATTTGCAGAAGCTTCAAGTCATCCAGATTGGGATACAACAATGAATGAAGAGTATCATTCTTTAATGGAAAACGATACTTGGGATCTTGTACCTCTTCCAAAAGGAAGAAAACTTGTCATATGTAAATGGGTCTACAAAACTAAATATGCATCATATGGAAGTGTTGAAAGACATAAGGCTCGTTTAGTTGCCAAAGGATTTTCCCAAGTTGAAGGAGTTGACTATCATGAAACCTTTTCCCTTGTAGCCAAAATGAATTCCATCTACCTTGTTCTTTCCCTTGTTGCCTCACATAAATGGGAGGTCCATCAGATGGTTGTTAAATCCACCTTCTTACATGGAGATTTGCAAGAAGAAATCTACATGGAACAACCTCCTGGCTATGTCTAGAATGACTCTAGTCTTGTTTGTCGCCTTAAGAAATCTCTTTATGGTCTCAAGCAAGCTCCCTGAGCTTGGTATGCCAAAATGGACACCTTTCTTATTGTCACTAGATTCTTTAGATGTCGTTCTGATCCTAATGTCTATACCAAGAAAGTAGGAAGTCATCTCATAATCCTTATCCTTTATGTTGATAACCTTATCCTTACTGGTAGTGACTCAAAACTTTTAAACCATGTGAAAATCAGTCCTAAGAAGAAATTTGAAATGATAGACTTAGGTGTTTTGCACTACTTCCTTGGCCTCCAGGTTTTGCAAACCAATGAAGGAATTTTTCTTTCCCAGTCTAAGTATGCTTGTGACCTTCTTCGTCACTTTCACATGGACGATTGTAAACCAACTGCTTCTCCCTTCCAGTCTAGAGTCAGGCTTACTGCCACCTGTACTTCTCTCGAAGTTGATGCCACCCTATACCGTCAGTTAGTTGGTAACCTCTTATACTTGACTCATACCTATCCTGATCTTTCCTTTGTTGTTGGTCTTTTTGCCCAGTATATTCAAACACCCCATGAAATCCATTGGAAAGAAGCTAGAAGGATACTTTTCTATGTCCGTGGTATAGTTCAGTTCGGGATACACTACAGTTTAGGGGGGACTCCTTCATTGGTTGGTTTCACTGATTCAAATTGGGTCGGTGACCTTGATAATCAGAAGTCTACTGCAGGTTATGTTTTTAGCCTTGGTTCAGGACCTATCACTTGGGCATGTAAGAAACAACATGCTATTGCACTTTCTTCAGCAGAAGCAGAGTACCGAGCAATGGTAAATGCAAGTAAGGAAGCCTTGTGGCTTCGACAGATCCTTTCAGAGTTTGGATTCCAGCAGCATCATCCAATGAGCCTTTGGTGCGACAATCAAAGTGCCATAAATATCGCCAAAGACCCAGTTCAACATCAACATAGAAAACACATCAAGCTCCACATACACTTCATCAAAAATCTCATTCATGATCAAGTTATTGAAGTGTTATTTTGTCCTACAAAAGATCAAGTTGCAGACATTTTCACAAAGTCTCTTACAGAAGCGAAATTTTCAAAACTTTGATCTATGTTAGGAGTTCAGGAAGTTGTCATTAAGGGGGGATAGGCTCTAATGCCTCCTTCCTTCTCCTATTGTGTCACTATTGTAAATCCTTCAATCCTACCCCAAGTTGTTCTTAAGGGGCGAAGTTAGGATATTTAGACACTTAGGAGTTAGTTAAGATCTACTTGGTCTAATGTGTCGTTAGGTAAAAGTGTGTCTCTTAGTGTGTTTCTTTAGTATGCATTAGTATGAATTTTTAGTTAGGAAATCCGATGATCACGATATGTTCCCGACATAGAGTGATCTAACAGTTCATACTCTCCTTGATCTTAATGACCATTGATCTGTGGCTTAACACCCAATTGGTCCATGAGCTCTATTTAAAGAGCATGGAGGGTCATTTTTCAATGATTGATTGTGAGAAACTCTCTTGTAAAATCTCCCTGTAATATTTTTCTTTGCATTAATAAACTACTCCAAGTGGTCGCATTGGCTGGGGCCGTGGATGTTTCCCCGTAGGGGTTTTACCACATGAAAACATCGATGTTTTGATCTGGTTATGTGAGTGGTTACTGAAGGTGTTTGTCCTCTGTTGGAATACCTGTGTTTTCAAACATCCTTGTTGAAGAATTTGTGTTTCTTAGCTTGTTGAAGGTTGTCACGAACCTGTGGTTGGAAGGGTTGGACGTTTTTAACCAGTCTGGCTACATGAGATGCCTGCATGCGAAAGGAATCTTTACACTTTGTTGCAATCTTGTCGACCTGTTTATGTTGGATAGAAGGTGCTTGGATTGCGGCTGCAGTGGTTTTTTTCTGTTCACGCTTTGAACAGACTATGAAGAAGCTTAATTTTGTAGTATGAGATACTACCTTGCGGTACTGTTTAGGTGGGACAATAGTCAAAATTACCTCTGGTATCTTGTAGAGATGACCCTTCAGAGTAAAAATGGCACTACGTGGTCGAGACTCATTAATATCATGGCACTTCCACATATATGATTGTCCCAAGTGAACATCACAAACATCCAGAGGGGAAACATCACATAATACCTCGTCCTTGAAGGGTTGGATGTCATATGACAATCGACACTACTGGCTGAAACAAAGATCTTGTCCCTGGAGAAGCCACCAGATTTTGTATGGCTATGGGTGTGGTGTTTTCGACAATACCAACTATTTCACGACCTCTGCTGAGATAAGGTTATTCTGGCTTCCGCTATAAACAATAAAATGTAGTGGGGTCCCCTTCACCCACATATGTGAATGAAAAAGGTGCTCCTCCTCTTCAGAATATGTTGGTTTTTCTGGTTGAATTGTTGCAGTCACAACAATAGCAATGGGGTCTGTGTCGATGATATATCTTCTATCAGTGTTTTCATAATCAAATTCTGAATCAGGGTTTAGATCCTTGTCTTTTATCTCAGCCACCAATGACTATTTTGAGCAACATTCATCGGTGTTGTGCTAGGGGATTTTGTGGAAATCACACCATTTTCCAGTGTCCTTCTTCGTATTTTCGTGACCCTTCTTTTCTTGTGGCTTGGACTAGTTTTCGAGATGTTGTTTGTTAGGGTCATCTTTATCATACTTTGTTTGTTTCGGATTTGCAGACCCGAACTCCCATTTGTTCTGGTGCTTAAACTTTTTCTCAATTTTAACAACATATCGATAAGTAGAACTAAGTGATGAGATGTCTAGAAAATCCATTTAAGTTTGGATGTAACTGTGTAGAGCCCCACGGTATTTTAGAACCAAATGTCGTTCAAAGTCTTTGATACCCATCTTGGTGCGCAAGGTATGGAAGGTATTGGTGAACTCTAGAACTGCTTGGTCCCTTTCTTGCCGCAATGTGGTCCATCTCATGTACTGGTCCTCATAGTTTCCAGTAGGGTAATATTGTTCCTTTATCGCATCCACAAAAAAATCCCAAGTGAGCTCGACCCCATATATTCTAGACTCCTCTATGGAACTTTTCTCCCAGTAAGTTTCCCACCAATGTTTGACATGGGGGAGATTCTTAAGGAGTGCGAAGGTGATATTTTCCCTGTCAGAGAAATTATGAACAGAGAAATAACCTTCTAGCAGATTAACCATTTTTCTAAGGCATCTGCATCCATCTGTCCTTCAAATATGGGAATATCAAAATTAACTTGTACCTTGAAAGGGAAGGTACTTCCAAAGTGGACACTTTATGAAGACGCTCATGTTGTTATCGGCAGGAATTAAAGGATGTGGGAAAAATTCTCCATCATTTCGTCCCTCTGTTACGTGAGATCTTTCTCAAGCAACAGATTAATAGAATCATCTACTCTGTCGTTTTTATTTTCTTCCACCATGGAGGTTTCTTGGATGTGCGAGAGAGGTTGTCTTCAAGAGAGAAAAGCTCAAGACCCAACTTGCTATACTCGGACCTCATCAGGGACATACACTAAAAAATGATCAAGAGAAGCCTTATCTGATACCATTGATCTAGATTATTTTCGGCATGAAATGAGAGTGGAGATATAATAAAGCAATGTACTAAGATATCTCAGATATCCAATAAAAAAATAAAAAAATTATCAGAGATGCAACCATAAACATAGAAATAGAATAATACACAATTTTCTATTAATGAGCGAAAATGTACAAAGACTGTAAAAATTCAGAGTGAAAGACTCGCTAGAATGGTGACATCTTATCTCTGAGAAGAGATGTGTTCGCTACTCACATTCGCAAGAAGATGATTTTAAAATGAGGCTCCAAATACCTTTTTATTATAANGAAAATGTACAAAGACTGTAAAAATTCAGAGTGAAAGACTCGCTAGAATGGTGACATCTTATCTCTGAGAAGAGATGTGTTCGCTACTCACATTCGCAAGAAGATGATTTTAAAATGAGGCTCCAAATACCTTTTTATTATAAATAAAATCCAAAACCCTAACCCCGGAAGATGAAAAGACAACAATTTTGTGGACCCCGCTTTGGGTAGTTTGGTGTATCATCTTCTCAGGGACGTAACTTTGGCATGCGATCTATATTTGGGGTGCACGATAGGTCGTTGGAAAGGTATCATCGAGAAGATTCATTTTGGGGGATCAATCAAAGCTTTTGGCTATCATTGAGAAGCTCTATGTCAAAAAACCTTCATTTAGGCCCTCAAAATGGCCCCAGAAGTTAAAAACTGCTAAAAATAGTAAATTACCAAAATTGTCAGAAAATTGTTTTGATCCAGTTGGAAAAGGTGGGTGGCCACCAATATCCACCTGAATAAAAAAGACACATTTTTTAAAGTGGTAAAAGAAATCATCACTACTGTAAACAAAATCATAAAATCAACCCTTAAATGCTTACTTTTTAAATCTTAGTTTATCACTCCAAGCACAAGATTATACATAATGTCATGAAAATATCACCCTATACTTTAAAAATTCAACGTCATTTTTTAATATTTTTTAACTTTTAATAATAAAAAAGTAAATACAAGTTACATTGAATGAAACATAAATTATTTCTTAAAAATAGTGTTACATTGTCCATATTCAAAACATATAAGCTAAGCAATTTAATTAGATTCTTCATAATCAAAATATATAATTCATAAAACATAGGAATAATTAATAACTTCATGTAAGATCAAATATAAGTTAAATGTTCATTTCTAGTTACCATACAAACATCATATGGATAAAAAATACATAAAATGTTTCATACATTTAGTCAGATTGACTCATGGATTCTGAAATACCACCAGAGTCTACATTGTCTTCATATGAATGATTGGATGAAGATGTAGATGATCCATACTCTTCTCTATTGTTGATGAATGCACCATCTGAGTCTACATGCATGCCCAACATTTCAGATGTCAAAATCCTTTTAGATCTACCATTAGGTTCAAAAGTCTCCTATATTGCAATTATTGCTTGTGGCAGTAACCTCTTGATAATCTTTGTTGTCCTAGAATGAAGAGTTCCTCTCTTTGTCAAATTGAAGTCATAAACAAGTATGTCAACATCCTTTAATTTTAAGAGATCAGTGCGACGATGATGTTTGGTCTTTAAGACTGCAATCACACTACCCTTCTTAATATCATGCATTGAACCCTTGTAAAGGTCTTCCATGGCTTCATGTTGTGCACGTGATCTTCGAGAACCAATATGCATTTCTCTTTCATTTTCTTGTGTAAACTCAATAGCACCTTGAGATTATTATTGTTCAACAATGTTTCTTTATTCGGATTCATTTGGCATATTTTGTGGCCAATGAAATGGAGTCTTCAAAAATGTATCTTCATTTGTTGAGCTTGAAATTACGTCACTTTGACAATTGAAAAAAGACTCCCACCAAACATAATCAACAACATCAAAGTAATCATATGTATCTTTAATGGAATTTTTTATTTCTTCTAAGAATTCAGAATAATCTACATCTCTTTTACGCCTTCGCGCATTATGGATTTCAACAACTGATTGTAATAACAATAACTTTGATGCAAATATTGGATGATCTGGAATGAACTTCAAAAATGCTAAACCTAATGAAGGCCTCTCATTCTGTAGTAGTTGAATACTACTTTCCCCATACAAGTGCTTTCCCATCAACTTTTTTGAAACAAAATTGATGTTGGAAGCTAATGTCATTAAGCTGCTCAATACATTTTTCTTCACCATGTGATCCCTAAATAAATCTTCGCATGTCAACAATTTCTTCTAATATATGAAAAACAAGCTCTAAAATGTATGATTTCTTAATACATGCAATTAATGATGGTAGGATTCCAACATTTTTCCTCTTCAATGTTATTGAAAAACCACTGAAAAATTGATCAACATGATCATGAGTGTGTCCAACAAGAAGGAAACCAACTTTCACCTTTTGAAAGATTCTCAGTTGAACAAACATGCATAGATATCCAAACACAATTTGATTTTTGATTTCGCGTTTAGTGTTTTCTAACTGTAGATATAGAACCTGAGGAATATTGTCAGACCAGTGAGTGAGCACATGATGAATTATGGTGATGGTCGTATTTGCATCATAATCAATATTTGGAGCTATGAAGTAAACCATTGGACACATTTTTCCATTAAAAACCCTACAACCAACCAAGTGAAACTAAATGAAATTCACTTCTTGTAAATTTTTTGGTGTAAGAACAAAATGTGGTAGAAGTGTTTTCTTCTGGTCCATGCCATCAATTATCATACCTAAATATTTTTTTAGAGCATGATAACATTTTTTTCGATGTTTGTACAACTTTTTCCTTTCACTTGATTGTTGATTCTGATGTTCTTAAAGTGTTTTGACTATGGAATATGCACATGACATAAAATGAAAATATTGATAATATGTTTTCATAGTTTATAACCATCCAATTATAAGAATAAAATAGTAAATACATACCTATTTTTACCCCTTCATATTTATCTCTTCTTGATTTAAGAGTGGAACATGTACTACAAATCCCCATCCTTGACTTCTTAGGAATATGGACATTGTTGAATTGTTTCTTCCATATTCTTGTAAAATATGCATAAGTAAAAAAATTACCATTTCCTTCAACACCTTCATTGTATTCTTTGTACAAGTTGTAGATTTCCCTCCTTGAGAAATTATCTGGAATATGTATTGTGTCTCTATCTGGTATACACTCTTCATGTTTGGAAAAGAAGTCATGTATCCATGACAATGTAGCATTTGTTAATGACCCACTCTCTCGTCCATGATGTACCTTTGAATAAAATGAAGGATCATTTTCCAACCTTGTTTGGATTCTTGATAGACAAATATTACCAATTGAATGAATATTTTTGAAAGCCTTTTTGCAAAGTAAAAGATTCCCAATCAATAATCATATTTTGTCTATAGTATATTTAGGGAGATAATATGGAGTACCTAGGGAGGTACCCAATGAGAATTTGGTTATGTATTATTAGTGTAGGCCATTCAATGTAAGGTGAATTGGGTCCACTATATTAAATAAGACCCACTATGATAGTTAGATATAATAAATAGGCTTTCTAGAAGATAGGGAATGCTATATAAAGAAGTGAAAGCAATGTATTGGAGCATAGTGAAGAATATTGTGATTGTATCAAACATTGTTTGAGGAGTGTTATCCTTCCTTAAGGATTAATATGTGGTGTTATCCTACCTCAAGGGTCTCTCTATTTCTTGTGTTCAGTGTTTTAGTGAATGGTTTGGTTTATTCTTGTTGATATTGTGGGTTTATTTTGAGATTTATATTTAGATCTATTTAGGTGCTTAACAATTGGTATCAGAGCACTTTCCTTGGCTAAATAAGGGGAGAATTTTTAACTCTTTTTGGAAATATTTTCTAGGGAAAAAAGAGGGAGGTGAACTTCAGGTTACGATCTGAAGTTTTCTGAGCTGGATTTGGAAAAAAAAATTGGATATTTGAATTCCTCTCGAAAAAATACCCAATTTCAAAAAAACAATCAGACAAAACGGAGTCCGGGAAATAAAGTTATCAACATTTTCAATTTGACAATTTTCAACATTTTTTTTTATTATTATTATTATTGGAAAAAGGTGCACGATTTGCACAGTGAATTATTTTATAAACCCTAGTTTTTGTTGAAGATTTCTTTAAGAAAGATGTTTTTTACTCGAAATGAAGATGGTCCTAGTATTGAAGAAATTATCAAATATATAAAGTAATTATGGAGAAACAGATGGTGAGCTAGGGTATGACCGATTTTAATAGATGATGTTAGGGTATGGTGGGATGAACTTAAATTTGAAGAGATTCATGCACTTTTAGATAAAGAATATGAAAAATTATTTTGAGACAAGTGGGCTCGTGCCAAGATTAAGGATACAGAGAACACCAAGGGTTTATTTTCATGTGGTAACTCTATATTACAGGTTCATGGATGCATTCATAAAGAAAATATCATTGTTTATATTAACCCTAGTTGCATGCATAATTTTATCAATGTGAATTTGTCTAAACGGTTGCAAGTACATGCAAAAAATATTCAAAGCACACAGGTTGAGGGTAACAATATTCCAGTCTTTAAAGATTTGAAGATTACCATGGATAAATATATTTTGCATTCATATTTTTATGCTATATATATGGATGATATGGATATTGTTTTGGGGTATCCATGGATAGACTCAGTTGGTACAATTAATATTAATGTGCAAAAAACGTTTTTGAATTTGTGGTACAAGAAAAAGAAAATCAAATTGCAAGATGTGTCTCTTCGTAAGAAAGATGGACCCATGGAGGCCGGCAAAAAATTTGTTGTTGAGTCTGAAGTTGAATCAGAGGTAGAGTCTACAGAATTAGATGAAAAAAAACCAAAGGAAGGACACAATCGGGATGCTAAGAAGTTGCTTGACTCAAAGGCATAATGTGTTGCATATTTGAAGAAAAAAGAATAGATTCCTACAGTTGTTGTATATTTTCATCCACATTATATCAAAAAATAACAATCATTAAGGTAATGGCATGAGCATAAACACACTTATGCACCAACAGGGAACTAGAAAGGAAAGCAATCCAGAGGTGCATGGAGGCCTACTGATCCAGGAGATCAAATTTTGCTCAAAATTCAAAGTGCTTGGAATCGCTTCAAATCAAATGGATGCATAGGCCTCGTCGTCACAAACCCAACACAACTCGTTCGGGTTCAAACGGACATCGAATGAGTGAGATATTGTGTTCTGTTCAAATCATCAAACAAGCAAAAAAAAGTTTGTTGATTGTACAATCCGTACGGATGCTGAGTTGGTAGGGTCGTACGACATGTGGCATAAGCTGAGTTGGCAAGGCCATACGACATGTGGCAGGTGTTGAGTGGCAGACATGTGGATGAATTAGCGTCTGACATGTGGAATATTGGTGGCGAATGGATTGGTGACACGTGGCCCAAGCAAGAGCTGCCACGTGTCACTTGGTCAATGGTTAAAATTTGTGGAGTTTACAGGACTTGACCCCATGACCTCCAGGCAGGGGTAAAGCTTTGGGAAGGGCCGCCCAATCGGCACACCCACCATGTGGTTCTTACCACTAAATGGTTTTAAATATATTTAAGTTTGAATTATATTGTGGTTTGGATGTGGACAGGGCTGGGGCTAAGCCCCAGCCCCCATTCATATACGTATAACATATGACTACCCACGTGTGTAATTCAAACGAAGTCAACCATACATATGATCGTTGGTTCATACATTGCGTGGGAGTTTAATTACCAACGGTTTAATCCATGCATTGACACTTGTTGGTTGCTCATTTGATTGGAGTTTAAACCTTTTTATTATGCGGTCACATGGCCATATGCCCAACGGTTTGGCGATTAGGGGCTAGGCTCCCTAACTGTCCTACAGTTTGCATGATTTTTGGTTATGCGCTTGGTGCTAGGTTTTAGCATGAAAATGAGCACGTGTGCTAGGTTGGACACACAGAGGTGCATTTTGGTAATCCAGAAACAACAAGTTTGAAGGGGAACTTCCAGGAAGCCTATCTTCTTCAATTTTTGGCCAAAACAGGTGCCAAAAAAGCCCAACTAGGGGTTTTTGGACATTCTAAAGCGATTGGAGCCATCTATTTGGCATTTTGAGCATTGTAAAGCACATATTTTATCACTTTGATCAAATAATATAAAAGATCCATTGGAAGCTGGACCAGGAGATGTAGCCCAAGAGAGGGGTGAACTCCTTTATCATTTGATGTGTTATGTGTTTACTGTTCACTGTTAATTGTTGCTTATTATATTCATCTTGAATGTGTAATTTATATAAAAATTTGTGTTTGCAAAATTGATCCATTTGCATAAGAACACTTGAATTAAAACTTGCAAATATTTTCAAGAATACAAGCCTTTATCATTTTTAGATCAAGTTGGTATCAGAGGTTAGGTTTTTGAAGGCTTGATTATTTGCAAGTGTTTTGTTTTCTGATGCTCACAAGGTTGAAACTCACAAGAGGAGAAGGTCAACTTGTAGAGCTAATTTCTCATCCTTCAAGAAGAAAAATTATATCATCACCTCAAGCTTCAAGGAGGCATTCACCAAGTATGGCTCATGAAGAGAGTCATGAAAATATTCCTACAGAAGATGACAATCTCAGAAAGGCTTTCATGGAAATGAGAGAAATGATGAAATTCTTTATGGAAGAAAGGAATAAAAGGTTGAAAGGTGAAGGTTCCAATCCTTCAAAGAACAAGGGAGACAGTGGTGATAAAACTCCAAATGGAAATGGAGGGAATGGTGCTTCTCCACCACCCTCACCTCCATCTTCCTCTTCTTCTACTAGTTCACAACCTCTTCCAAATTCTCCAAAGGGACATGGTATTCACAACCTCTTCCAAATTCTCCAAAGGGACATGGTAAAATTCCCCTTCCACAAATTTCTTTGTTAAAGATTGATATTAAATTTGAATTGCCAATGTACAATGGAGAGGTAAATGTTGAGTAATTGGATAACTAGATTCACGCATTGAGGTGTATTGTAGGATACAAAAATTCAAGATGATGAAACTAAAGATTCATCTTATTTAAGATTGGATAGTGCAACACTCATTTGGCAGGAAGCCAAGACTCAAGAGGACATGAAGAAACATGGTAAAATTTTTAAACTCTTGGAATGATTTTTATTGTTGTAATTAAAAACAATTTTACCCATTGGCATATAAGCAAAAACCTATTATGGATTGGGCAAATTTTTAGACAATCTAAAGGGCAAAATGTGCAAAGCTTTACTCAAGAAGAATCTAGGGAGAAGAGATTTGGTTTTGGGAGTAGACTTTTTGTCTTCAAGAAACTTTACTCAAATACATTGAGCTTTACATAGTTATTTGAGGCATACAATACTCATGTTTAACCTTCAAATCTAGATGAAGTTTGTGTTCAGGCAACTCATTTGGAAGCCAGAGGAAGGACTAAAACTCATGAGGGTAAATAAAGAAGCCTTCAACTCATGGAGACAAAGGAAAGAAGAATTCCTCAAGGGAAATGGAAAAGAATGATGTTGTTAAGAAAGAGGAGAAAAATTCATGAAAACATTGTTCAAAAAGATGGCCATGATGAAGACCATTGTTGGAAACTTCATCCCGAAAGAAGACCCAAAAGTTTGGCAACAAAGGGAAGTCAAAGACCGCTGCAACCATACAAAACATGATTTAGGTTATAATTTGGGCAGGATGAAACAAAGATTACAGCCATGGGATATCAAGGTAAGGGTTCTATTGCAAGTACCAGTTCTTTCTGGCAACAACAGTAATCTCAATGAAACTTGACAAGAAAAAAAAAGAAAGAACAGAATTTTCACATAAGGGTTGTTCCAAAGCATACCAAGATAGATACTCTTTTGATAATCGGATCTCAAGAAAACCTTATATCTGAGGACACTGCCAAGAAATTAAAAATTGGCAAACAATTCCACATCCTAAACCATACCCCTTGGTTGGATATTATGTGATAATGCTAAATTGCATGTGAAATACATAAGGGTGTAAACTTAGGTTTGCCATCAATGCAAATTTTATAGATGAGGTAGAGCTTGATGTTATTCCTTTGCATATTTGTGGTATTGTATTGGGAAGCCCATACTTATATGATAGAAAGCCATTTTTCATCGTCATGAGAATAAGTATCACTTGTTTAAAAATGGAGCTGAGTACATTGTTAGAGCACATTCAAAGAAGATGAATTTACCAATTTGTAAATGCAGGACAAATGAAGAGATTAGTCAATGCTAGTAAGAATTTTGTTCTCATTTCTAGATTAAACCCAAGATAATGTTGAAAAACAAAGTTTTCAAGGTTGTGATGCAAAGTTGAAATCTCATCTATATGAGGGTATTGTTAATCAATATGATGAGATGTTTCAGAACCAAAAGGATTACCTCCAAGAAGGGTATCCAACATGAAATCCAATTGCATCAAGATTGTCCTCTTCCAAACATTGGTACATGTATAGGATGTCAGTCGTGGAGAATGCTGAAATCAAAAACAAAATCCAAGAGTTGCTTAACAAAGGGGTCACTATCGTGTTGAAGCACACGCTTTACGTGGATCTCCAATTGTGTTAGTGCCAAAGAAAGATGGTACATGGCGATGTGTGTGGATTTCTGTGGCTTTGAACAAGATTACGTAAAGAATCGCTTATCCTCTCCTAGAATTGATGATTTGTTTGATCAATTGAAAGATGCTAAGTATTTCACTAAGTTGGATTTGAGAAATGGATATCATCGGATTAGATTTCTTAAGGAGACACATGGAAGATAGCTTTCAAAACAAAGCAAGGTTTGTTTCTGGAGGGATGGCAATGCCTTTTGGACTTTGGAATGAACCTGCTACTTTCATGAAAGTTATGAATGATGTCTTAAGGCATTTTCTTTATGATTGTATTATTGTCTACTTGATGACATTTTGATTTTTAGCAAAACCTCGCGGAAGAAAGCATGCAGCAAGTTTTAGATGCTTTGAAAAAAGAAAAGTTGTTTTTGAAGATGTCTAATGTGAGTTTAGAAAAACTTCACTTATCTACTTAGAGCATATTGTTGGTGGAGAGGAATTGAAAATTGATCCCTCCAAGGTCAAAGTTATAATTGAATGGCCCAAGCCCAACAATGTGACGAGGTAAGAAGTTTTTGGGAGCAACACAATATTAGAGAAAGTTTATTGATAACTTTCTCCAATTGCGCCTCCATTACATGCAAGGATGTCAAGCAAGTTTTTCTTAATGGGAGGAAAACAACAAAAGTATTTTGATACTTTTAAGGAGAGAACTGGGGTTCAGCCCAGCTTGCAATTCTCCAATTTGAGGCAACCTTTTGAAATCCAACCAGATGCAAGCAATTATGCAATGGGTGCAGTCTTGTTACAACATGGTAGTTCATTTGTTTTCATTCTCGAAACTTTTAATGGTGTCGTAGATTAACCATCCTAACCATGATAAGGAGTTGTATGCATTGGTACAAAGTGTGGAAAAAATGGAAACATTATTTGTTGGGGAAAGAAACCATTGTCCACATAGATCATCAACCACTCCAATACTTACAATCACAAACAAAGATACAACAAGCAAGGCACTTCTTTATCTTGATGGTTTTCTACAACACCTAATTTGTCACAGGTATAAGAAGGCATTTATAATGTAAAATTGTTGATAAGATTTCAAGGCCTATTATTAGTCCTTAGTTATTCTTAAGAATAGTCCCATCATGCATGAGAGCTATGTTGAGCAATATGCTTTAGATGTTGATTTTAAAGAAGTATATGCAACTTGTGTCATTCTAACCATGTTGAGGGATTGATCAATCATGTGCATGATAATCTTTGTATCATATTGGCAAGCTAAGTATTCCACTGTGGTGAAAGAATCAACATAACAAGAGAAGCCCATTCTTCTCTTATTGCCGGGTCACTTTGGTGCAGGCAAGACGGTGTATTAATTTGCAAAGGAACTACTATTGGCCTAAAATGAATGAAAGTGTTTCAAGATATGTTTGAGGGATGTTCGTTATGTGCTACAAGTAAACCTAGCAATGAAAAGTTGGGTTTGTATACTCCACTTCCTGGGTTCCTTCAGTCCTTTGGGAAAGAATTTCCATGGACTATGTAGGGAGGTCTACCTATGTCTAAAAGAATCATGATTATTCCTATGTTGTGGTTGATCGATGAAAATGTATGATGCCTTTGTAAGAAGCTAGTGTTACAACCGAGCAACTAATAATAAATGTTATTTTAGATGTTTGGGTAATTGTTTTCCTAAATCCATTATTTCTCATCAAGATTCTCGATTTATTGGGAACTTTGGTCGAAAGTTTTATGGGCACTCATGGACACCAACCTAAAAAAGACACATATTTTCATCCGCAAAACCGATGGTCAAACAGAAGCGGTTAATAGAACAATGGTGCATCTCTTTGTGGTTATTTTCTGCAGCAAGCATCCTAAACTTTGGGATGAGCACTTACACTACATTCAACATGCTTACAACTCGAAATAAGCACTTTTCAACTCAAACATCGCCATTTGAAGCATGTTTTGCTATTTGCCCAAATCTCCTTTAGATTTTACTTTTGGGAAGGATATTGCTAGTTGATGGTCAATATGACATTGATAAGGTAGAAAAGTTCATTGAACAAATTCAATGATACATCAAATGGTACAAGAACAACTTGGAAAAGAACTGCCAAGTACAAGAAAAGACATGACAAGCATCGTGGTTGATCATAGTTTCCAAGTTGGAGATGAAGTTTGGATTTACATTAGTAAGGAGAAGGTAAAAAACTGAAACCAATTAGATATGGTCCTTTCAAGATTCTTGACAAGATTGGTATCAATGCTTCTCCGTTTTGATTTGCCTCCTTATATAAATGTATG
Organism: Picea sitchensis; assembly: GCA_010110895.2. Classification (NCBI taxonomy): domain Eukaryota; kingdom Viridiplantae; phylum Streptophyta; class Pinopsida; order Pinales; family Pinaceae; genus Picea; species Picea sitchensis. The sequence goes on along the minus strand of SNQJ01S0029656.1, from coordinate 42,174 downwards.
CGCTTGTTAATGTTGAGAATTTGAAATTGTATGGAGCCTCTTTGATTGATGATCAAGGAGAACATGTTCATATTCCCTTCTATAGATGATTTTTCCCCTTAATATCTTACGTAATCCTTATTGAAGGCAACAACCTTGACAAGAGAATGAGAACTTCAAACAAGGAAATGTGGAATATCTTCGAATTGGTCTTAGAGGCACAAATCCAAGCAAAGCCAAGTATATTGAGGTTGGAAAGGTGATGAACTATACCCTCATCTTCAGATAGACTAAAAGTAAACTTTGGAGGTCCAAAAGCTTTCCAATGGGGGAGGTGTGATCCAGTGGGATCAAATTTTTCTCAAAATTCAAAGTTCTTGGAATCGCTCCAAATTGAACAGATGCATAGGTCTTCCCACATCATCACAAACCCAACGCGAACCTCGCTTAGGTTCAAAATGGACATCTGATGAGGATATATCGCTCTGGTTCATAAAATCGTCAAACAGGCAAAAAAAAAATTGATGGTTGTACAGTCCATACGGATGTTGAGTTGGCAGGGTCGTACAACACAATCAGAAGCTAAATTGGCAGGGCCATACGACACGTGGCAAGTTTTGAGTGGTATACATGTGGATGAATTAGCATCCAACACGTGGCATATTGGTGGTGAATGGATTGGTGACACATGGCCCTAGTCAATGGTTAAAATTCGTGGAGTTTACAGGACTCGACCCCGTGACCTCAGGGTAGGAGTAAATCTTTGGGAAGGGTCGCCCAACCGACACACCCACCATGTGGTTCTTACCACTAAACAATTTTAAATATATTTAAGTTTGAATTATATTGTGATTTGGGCACGGACAGGGCTGGGGCTAAGCCCCAGCCCGCATTCATATACGTATAACATATGACTACCCACGCACGTAATTCAAACGGAGTCAACCATACATATGACCTGTGGTTCATACATTGCACGGGAGTTTAATTACCAACAGTTTAATCTACACACAGACACTTGTTGGTTGCTCATTTGATTGGAGTTTAGCCCTTTTTATTGTGCGGTCACATGGCCATATACCCAACGGTTTGGCGGTTAGGGGCTAAGCTCCCTAACCGTCCTATAGTTTGCACGGTTTTCGGTTATGCACCTAGTGCTAGGTTTTAGTACGGAAATGAGCACATGTGCTAGGTTGGACACACAGAGGTGCATTTTGGCGATCCAGAGACAAGTTTGAAGGGGAAATTCCAGGAAGCCTATCTTCTTCAATTTTTGGCCAAATCAGGTGCCGAAAAAGCCCAGCTAGGGGTTTTGGGACGTTCTGAAGCTATTGGAGCCATATATTTGGCATTTTGAGAATTGTAAAGCACATATTTTATCACTTTGAGCAAATAATATAAAATATCCATTGGAAGCTGGACCAGGAGATGTATCCCAAGAGAGGGGTGACCTCCTTTATCATTTGATGTGTTATGTGTTTATTGTTCACTGTTAATTGATGCTTATTATCTGCATCTTGAATGTGTAATTTCTATAAAAATTTGTGTTTGTAAAATTGATCCATTTGCATAAGAACACTTGAATTAAAACTTGCAAATATTTTCAAGAATACAAGCCTTTATCATTTTCAGATCACCTACCAACACTACAGGAAGACATCAGGCTAGAGAACTACTCCCATCACAACATCTACAGGATATAGATCCAGATTGGGGTGGAAAGGTAGCAGTTGGACATCATGTTCGTCTTTCATTAGGATGGATGGATGGTATCACTTGGTACCAATTGGATACATTGCTTAGCCGATCATATTGTATGGTTTCTTCCCATGTTTCAAGGATGAAACATGTGAAGGGGGATGGAATGTAGTATACCTAGGGAGGTAATATGGGGTACCTAGGGAGGTACACAATGAGAATGTGGTTATGTATTATTAGTGGAGGCCATTCAATGTAAGGTGGACTATGTCCACTATATTAAATAAGACCCACTATGATAGTTAGATATAATAAATAGGCTTTCTAGAAGATTCCTTCTCTAGAATGTTCATAGAAGATAGAGAACGTTATATAAAGAAGTGAAAACAATGCATTGGAGCATAGTGAAGAATATTGTGAATGTATCAAACATTGCTTGAGGAGTGTTATCCTTCCTTAAGTATCAATATATGGTGTTACCATACCTGGGGTTTCTCTATTTCTTGTGTTCAGTGTTTCAATGAATGGTTTGATTTATTCTTGTTGATATTGTGGGTTTATTTTGAGATTTATCTTTAGATCTATTTAGGTGCTTAACACTGTCTTGGTGGATATCATGCACCCCATTAAATATGAATTTTTCATGCTCTTATTCATTGACAAATATGTATTCCTTTTATTTAAGGCATACATGTAGTCCATGCTTTTCAAACAATTTTTTTGACAACATTCACTTGAAATCAAATCACTTATGGAAGCTGATTTAATGAGAAATTATTTCCTAGACCTTGTATAACTAGAATTATTTGGATTAATAATAATAATAATAATAATTTATTTTTAAGGTCGTGGCCAAGAAAGACACCAAATTGGTGTATGAGACCCCCTTATTTATGGGACAAGGTACCCCCTCTGCCCAACGATTTGACTGGTAAAGTCTACAGAGGTATACATACCCTAATATACAAATTTCTAGTCCTAGTCCTAAACAAAATGTTTATTTGCAATGTCTCCACTATTTCTTTTTCTTTTTTTAAGTAAAAAAGGGTGTTACCTGTTATATTATATTAACAAAAATACAGAGAGGTATAGCAGTGTTGATGCCACCAAATGTGCCACCATTTTACCATAAACCAACACAATTTAGGGCACATAAGTAGCTTCTAAGAAAAAAACCAAAATATTGTTTCACCATCTTTCCTTCCTGAAGGAAACCAGGAAAGATGACAATATATCGTCTTGACTCTGAATAGTAAGATTACAAACCAGACTAATAAAGACAAGATCAAATACTCGGTGACATGTTGTCCTCGTCCTCCTGCCACACTGCTCTGGCCTGAATGACAAACAGTTGGGCACACGTTAGGCATTTTCGATTCATCGGGGCCTTGGAGTAAGCATCCAGAAGCATATCCAAACGTTGTCCCATTAGGAGGGATCTGTGCTCCTAGTCTGCCATTTTTCCTCGAAGTTCAAACACTAGATCCAGGTGTGTCGTACGAAGGAATGGTGGATAGACATTGGAGCGTGCATGCATTCCTTTTGTGTCTACCTCGCCTAGGTTACCCTTCTCTGCTTCTGCGCTGGCCTCGTCTTTGTCCATGGCTGCGATGTCTGTATAGTGCACCATTACCACGCTAGTCCTCTGCGAGACTACATCCATGTAAGGCACCTCCTCGACATAACATGTTGGGAGGTCCTCATAGAGCCTCCCCCTTGTTTTGTCTCTTGTCTGAAGCCCCAGGGCAGTCGAAGTGTCTTCCATGTATGGTATTTCCTCTATGTAGCAGGTTGGGAAATCCTCTCTAGTCTCTCCCCTCACGCTACTTCCAGCGTGAGTTTCAGGCGCAGTTAGAGGATTTTCTTCGTGCTTAATGTCTGTGGGCTTCCAATTATCTAGTGTTGGTGGGGTCTGAGGGTGCTTCTCCATTGCAGATTCAATTGTAGGAGCATGGAGTGAGAAACGAGCTACCCTCTTTCTTTGACGAAGAATGGAGTTGGCCAGCGAGAGTGCTCTTTCCATATGTTGTCTCCTCTGGTGATGTGCAGTGTGGGTGTGCCAAGTCGAACCGCGACGAGTCTTGCCTCGCTCCCTAGGCATCATGGAGGAGGAGTGAGTATCAAACTCACCAGGGCTCGGAAAAATCGATAGGACGCAAAGAAAGATGCACCAGAGCTCACAATCGACGGGGAATTATAGAGCAAGAATGAGCCGACTGCAACCAGACCTCTTTGCTTTCACATTCTTGTGGGATAGTTGCACCTGGCTTTGCTTTAACTCTACCATACTTAATTCTTGCAGTGTCGGCGCTTTCGCATGAGGGAGAATTCGCTCACCCGAAGATCGCCTGTAATGGCTTGCTCCCATCGTTAATGTTGAATAGACGGGGAGTGACCTGCCGCATTTAAACCTGGGTTGGGCTCTATGCTGGAATGCCATATTTCACAACGTGTCACCCCATCTGGGGATGAGGCATCCCTGCTAGCAAGGTCTCTGCATCGGCTTGAGAGTTATGTATCATCAGAGAGATTGGCTTGCCAGTGTATGAGTTCTGACTTGGTCTCAACTCCTACATTCGCCAGGCAATCCGCTACTTTGTTTGCTTCTCTTTTCACATTAGAAGGGACTATGGTGAGGTTGGGGTGGACGAGAGCTCCAAAGTCTTCCAAAAGTCCTAAAAGCCTCCAACTGTGAGAGATTCGTAGTGGATGTTCTCCATGAAGGATTTTGGTGATGAGTTGGATGATAATCTGAGAATCTCCCTCTACCATGACCTTTTGGTGTTGATTGTGAGTTGCAACCTGGAGACCTTGAATAAGGCTTAGAATCTCAGCAACATTGTTTGTGTTCTCACACAAAAAACTGGCCACCAAATGTATGATCTCACCAACATGGTTTTGGAGGACTGAGCCGAATCCTGTTGGTCCTGGGTTTCCCCTAGAGGCACCATCAAAGTTTATCTTGATGAAACCTAGTGGACGGGGGTCCATCTTGTAGGGTTGTTGGAATGGTTACCTTTTGCCTTCACGGGAGTGCGGACGTGAATGTGCATATTCCAGCTTTTGAGAATATTATTTTCCTCTGGAATGCATTGAAGATCTTCAGGGTTCCAAGGTTTTTTGTTGACCGTTTCTCGAATTAATTTCTCAACCCGTTCCCACGTGGTAGCAGAAAGGGAAGTTTTTGAATGAAAGATTTGTTTGTTCCGTTCTTTCCAGATTGCCCATAAGGTGAACCCAGGGAGCAGCTGCCAGATGCATTTGAGAATTGGGTTATGGAAGGAGATCGTATCCTAGTTCGCAATTGTTTTCCTGATACTGCTCCTGTTTCTATTAGTGCATTTCATAGCTTGGGCTCCCCAATCCTAGATCTGTTGACTGTAGTGGCAGTCGTTGAAAAGATGTTCCATGGTTTCCTCTCTCTGGTGACAAAGGGTACACTTGGAGGGGCCTATAAAGCCTCTTTTTAAGAGATTATCCCACGTGAGGATACGATTTTGAGCTGTGAGCCACAGGAAAATTGATACTTTGGGCCATAGGATGCCTTTCCAGATTTTTCTCCAGATGATTTATGGGGTCTGATTTTGGTAGTTTCCCTGTAGGTAGTAAGCTTCATTAACTGAAAAAATACCAATGGTAGAGTGTCCCCATGTAAGGATGTTCGGTCCCTCTTTGATTTGTATTTTTCGGTGGGCAGCGCATTCTTGCCAAGGTTGGAGATCCATTTATTCCATGAGATGTAATTTTATTCTCTCTGTTTTCCATTGTCACCAGGGTTGGTTCTTGTGAGTCAGATTCCAAAGATCTCTAACTTTCCGAAAAATATTTGGATGGAGCTTCTGTTTGAGAGGATTGAGATCTTCAAAATCACTGAGGGGGGGTAGTTGTTGTCACGATTCCTGCCAAAATAGTGCGCTTTCTCCATTCCTTACTTCCCAGAAGGCATGCCTCTGAATGAGAGGGAGATTTTTCCAGGTTGTGTTCCAGATGTTGGATCCTTGGATATGGTCATTAAACCTAATTAACTGGTTGTCTTGTGTATTCGGGGTATACTTTTGTTTCCAGATTTGCACCCAAAGTTATGCCGAATGTTGTAACCATCTCCACCACATTTTGGCCCCCATGACTTGGTTGAGCTTTCCCGAATCACGAAGACCTGGTCCTCCAAACTTTTTGGGTTTGCAAAGTTTATCCCAGCCAACCAGTGTCCATTTTCTATTAGCTTGGTGGTCGTGCCATAGGAAATTTCTTTGGAGGCTCCTGATTGCTCGAATTACTGAGATAGGCGCTGCCATAGCAATGAAGAGGTAAGTGTGCAGTGCCTGTGGGACTGACTTGAGGAGCACTAGTCTAGTAACAATATTAAGAGGTCTAAAGGTCCAGTTACTTAACCTGTGGGAGATAGAAAGGAGCAAGTTGTCCCAAGAAATGGAACATGTTGGCTCCCCTGTTAGGGGAATGCCAAGGTAAATGGAAGGAAGGGAGCTCTTAGAAATTCCTAAAAGTCTAGAGAGATGGTTTTGTACTGTAACTGGTGTGTTGAAAAAGTAAATCTTGGATTTGTCCAGGTTTAAGAGCATGCCTGAGGTTTCCGTGAAATCATAGAGAATGGAGTTTATCTTGGTGGCTTCACGGGCTGTAGGGGTGTTCATTAGTAGAGTGTCATCGACAAACTGACTGTGTGAGGGTGTCAGATGGATGTTATGAAGGGGTAGTCCTTTGAGGGAGCCTTCCAGAATTGTCGCCATGATGTAGCGCCCTAGCCCTTTTGCCATGAGCACGAAGAGGAAGGGTGAGAGAGGGTCACCCTGTCTGATTCCTCTGGTAAACGAGAAGGGTTGGGAGGGTATCCCATTGACCAAGATGGAGAAAAAGGCTGAAGAGGTGAGCTTGAGAACCCAATTGACCCAGAGTTTATCAAAACCAAAGGAATCAAGCATGGAGCGCAAGTATTTCAAAGGTATCTTGGTCGTTTTCAAAGAGTGGATCACCTCAGTAGCCAGAATAACGCTATCCATGATTTGCCTCCCTTCCAAATAGCCATCTTGCTCTTTGGAGATAACAAAAGGTAGGATTGGCTTAAGACAAGTGGAAATGACTTTTGTGATTATTTTGTAAATGACATTGCAGAGGGATATTGGTTTGAATTGCCTGGGATGTGTAACACGCTCCTCCTTGGGGATGAGAGTGAGAAAAGTTGCATTAAGTGCAGAGAGTACTTGGCCAGACGTTCTAGATTCTTCAACAGCCAGCCAGACCTCTTCCTTAATTAGATCCCATAAGTGATGAAAGAAGTTTGTGGTGAAGCCATCTGGTCCTGGTGTTTTTCCTGGGGGCATTTCCTTTACAGCTAGGTCCACTTCATCTTGAGTAATGGGGCGTAGGAGCGCTTCATTCTACTCAAGGGTGACCAGCAAGGGTATGTGATTCATTATTTTCTAGATTGCTTCCTCCCTATTCTCGATGGTTTCTGTGAGAAGGTCTTTGTAATAAGTGTTGAGTTCCTTGGCTATGTGTTCATGTTCTCTTATAGGGATGCCTTGAGCGTCCTCTAGTTGAGTGATTTGGTTGATGTATCTACGGTGCACCATTTCTCTATGGAATAATTTTGTGTTTCGCTCACCCTCTCTGAGCCATTGAACTCTGGATTTCTGACGCCAAACGATTTCTTCTTGCTTTCTCCATTCCTCCATTTCTGTTTGGAGTTGCTCTTCTTCTTTCACTAGATCTAGGGTTCTACTTCATGATATGAAGGTTCTTTACAGGTCTTTGAGTCTGTGTTCAATTTCTTACTGTCGTTGGAAAATGTTTCCAAAGTTGGATTTGCTCCGTCTCTTCAGTTGCTGCTTGAAATTTCTTAGGTGCTGCTCGAATTTGTACATGTGAGTATCGTGTTCCACTTCAACCTGGGTCCACCAGGTATGTTCCAGTTGGTGAAAGTATGGGTGAGAAAGCTAGAAATTTTCAAAGAGGAAGGGTTTAAGTCTAGGAATAATGCCAGGATCCAGACAAAAGACAATAGGCCAGTGATCCGACCCTGATTTTGGCATTATGTTGGCTTCCATTGACGAGTCTCCCTCGAGAAGGGTTTTTGCTACTAGGAAGCAGTCTAATCTGCAAGCTACGTGCTGGTGGCCTAACCGTTGATTGGACCAAGTGAAAATTCCATTTCAGGGTTCCATATCCTCCATATTTAACTGATCTATGAGGGTTTTGAACTTACCATTGTCCTGCTCCAGCCTTTTGGTTCCTCCAGTTTTCTCTTCCAGCCTCAAGATCATGTTGAAGTCATCGCCCATGATCCAGTTGGGCGTATTCAGTAGGGTTTTGACATGCTGTAATTTTTGTATGAAGCTTTCCTTTTCTTGTGCGCTTTGCGGTCCATAGACGTTTGTGATGGCTCCTTCCTTGGTAGATCCTGTTACTGTGAAATAAGCCGTAAGAGTGCCTGTCATGGAGAAGGGTTGTTGCAAAGTGACAGTATGAGGGTTCCAGAGAATGGCTAACCCTCTGGAGGCTCCCACTGAGTCTTGATGGAATAATTTGCAGCCTCTCCAACTTCTTCGGAAGATGTTTTCAGCTTCCAGTCCTGCACATTTAATTTCTTGTAGGAGTAGAACATCAGGGTTTTCAGCTTTGATGCAATCTCGGAGGATCCTTTGCTTGTACCTACCATTGAGACCTCTAATGTTCCAAGTGATTGTCTTCATCATGAGGAAGGTGGCGCCAAGTGATTGTCTTCATCATGAGGAAGGTATGGGTGAGGTATCCTCCGATAACTCTATGAATCATTCCTCCAAGTTTATCGCCTAGTTTCTTTATAAGCTGTGGGGCTATTTTCTATCCCTCCGCTTGTTTCCTTAGTTTCTTAGATTTTGTTCCTGGGTCTACAGTTATGCCCAACCTTTCCATAGATCCTGTCATGGAGTTTTTGAAAACTTTATGGACTTTACGGAGCTGATCCACAGAGATGTGTTGCAGGTATTTTTGGTTAAGAGCTTCCTCCAACTTTTCCAGATCTACGTTGGCTAGTTCTCGTTCATCCATCTCAGACTCATGGTGTCTCCGCCTGTACCTGTTTGAGATGCTTGGATTGTTCCTTTGGTTTGAGTCGGGTTGGGTTCCTCTGGGATTTTCCCTTCGCCTGGGCTTTTTCTTGATGAGGGTTTTGTATTTCCTCCTCTTCTGGAAACTGATTCAAAACATCATAGGAATTTTTGGTTGGGACTTTTGGGGCCATGCTATGGTTCTGTTTTCTTGGTGGATTTTTTCGCCTACCTATGACATTGGTGAAGTCGTCTTTTTTCTTATTGGCACCTGCCTTGGTGCTTGGAGCATTCAGAGGGCAGTCTCTGAAGAGGTGGTCGTTCTCGTGGCACTTCCTGCAGTGAAAGGGGATGTGTTCATAATCGATTGTTTGATTCCAGTCGTTGTCCTAATATTCTAGAGTCAATGATCCTAGCAGGGCCTTTGAGATGTCCATATAGATACAGATGTGGGCATATGAGGTGTATTTCCTCATCTTTGTAGCCTCTGATGCCTTTACATAGTTCCCCACTATGTTACCGATACCCATGAGTATTTCTTCCAGCCATAATTCCTGGGGCAGTGAATACAGACGTATCCATACTGGCACCCTTGTAAAGTCCTCCTTCTCTGGGCTGAATCTGTCTGTCCAAAAGCACAAAAACAATCATGTTGAGTTATAGAAGTACGGTCTGTTATCAAAGATTTTGTCCTTGTCTTAAAGGTTGTATAGGATTATTATGAAGAAGCCCTTTGAGCTGAGCTGAACTTCATAGTCTCCTTTGGGGTTCCACCAGTCCTTGATCCAGCATGTGAGGTCGCGTTCAGTTGGCCATAGCCCTAAAAATTTGTCGATTAGGGCATGATCCATCATAAACTGAGTATGCTCACCTACCCATGTTGATTTTATGTGATCATGAAGGGGTTTGTCCATTTGTGGTATACACTTGCCTAGTTCCCATTCTCGAGAAGCTTTTGGATGAGACGTACTGGGTTCTACGTCCATTTCCTTCCTGAGCCCATGTTCCCGGGTGAAAAGATGATCTCGCAGATGTGGCGACGAATCGAATGTAGGTATTTTGGCACAGGTTCCATTCCTATCATTAGCAGTGGCATCACTATACGAGGGGGGTTTCCCACCCTCTTCCAGACTCATCCTGGCTGCTCAGTTGTCTCGTGAAGCCTTCACCCACAAAGCTTAGTTCGTTGTCCTAGAACGATGGTGTCAGTGCATGCAGCAATCACGTCTGAGGCGTTGCAGAGACCTAGGGTTTCTAGCCTGAACTTGTTGGCAAGTTTTTCATTGGTGCTCATTACTACATATTCAATGTCTCCACTATTTCATCATACTCACTAGAAGGAATTTCCTCATCACTAGAAGGAATATCAAGTAAAACATTGTCAGGAGACTGAACAAAAGAATGTCAATCACCTTGATTTGTTGTAGCTGAGTGATTGAGAACATGATCTTCATTCCTAGGTGTATCATCATCTTCATTGATAATCTCGTTGATAAGATGAATATTAAACTCACTATAAAAATGATTACCATCTTCACCAATGTCATTGGATCTTCCATGAAAATATTCACTTGAAGGAAAATCATCATCACCCTTAAGAATATTAATTCCATTAAACTATTATCTAATAAGAATGTCTTCATCATCAACAACACCATCGTCAATGCCTCTAAAATCTTCGCTTGAAGGAAAAACATCATCATCACCATTGGTGCCTTTAAATTGCCCACCTAGAAAAAAAATTCCACCATCGACATAATCATCTTCACTACTTTTAAAATTCCCACTTTAGGGAAATTATTCATCATCCCCATGAGTGCCTTGAAAATCCTCACTTGGAGAAGAATTTCCATCATCATCATCAGTACCTTGAAAATCCTCACTTGGAGGAAAATCATCATCGACATTGTTACCTTTAAATTCCCAACTTGGGAAAGAGTGTCCACCATTGACATAATCATGTTCATTGCTTTTAAAATCCCCAGTTGAGGGTAATTCTTCATCATCCTGCCTAGTTTCTTGAAAATATTCACTTGAAGGAAAATCTTCATCGGTACCTTGAAAATCCTCACTGGGAGGAAAATCATCATCATCAACATTGTTTCCTTTAAATTCCCCACTCAAGAAAGAGTGTCCACCATTGACATAATCATCTTCACTGCTTTTAAAATCCCCACTTGAGTTAAATCCTTCATCATCCTTGTTACCACCTTGAAAATACTCACTTGGAGGAAAATCTTCATCATCCTCATAATTACCTTGAAAATATTCACTTGGAGGAAAATCATCATCATCAACATTGTTTCCTTTGAATTCCCCACTTGGAAAAGAGTGTTCAACATTGGCATAGTCATATTCACTACTTTTAAAATCCCCACTAGAGGGAAATTCTTCATCATCCTCATTAATGCCTTGAAAATCCTCAGTTGGAGGAAAATCTTCATCATCCTCATCAGTACCTTGAAAATCCTCACTTGGAGGAAAATCATCATCACCAACATTATTTCTTTTAAATTCCCCACTCGGAAAAGAGTGTTCACCATTGACATAATCATCTTCACTACTTTTTAAATCTCCACTTGAGGGAATTTCTTCATCATTCTCATTAGTGCCTTGGAAATCCTCACTTGGAGGGAAATCTTCATCGATACCTTGGAAATCCTCACTTGGAGGAAAATTATCATCTCAATCATTTAAACTGTGATAAAAGTCTCCACTTCGACCTACATTTTGATTATTTTCAATATTATTAAATTGTTGAACATATTGATCACCATCATATTCTTCATCTTTATCATTGGTGCCTTCAAATTAATCTGATTTAGGACTTTCCTGAAGAACATGCTAAATAACATTGCTTGTACTATGAACAAACTTTTGACTAGATGAAAAATATGACGCCTCAATTACATTACAAGCATTCCCATCACATTTTCTAGTCCCAAAAGAAGAGGTGTGTAAACAATGTGTTGATGTCACATAAATAAAATATTCTTTATATGATGAAGTTATCACTTCTCACTAAGCACATAGAATGATACAAATACTCACCCTCCCAATTACAATCTTATAACTTGTAGAATGAACCTTTTCCCTCCAAAATTTCCCCCAAAATATTCCCCCTCAAATTTTTCCCTCCAAAATCCCCCCCCCCAATTTTTTCCCTCTAAAATTAAAAACAAATTTTACTCTATTATTTAGTTATTTATTTTTTAATTACATAATTTTTCATGTTTGTTTATTTATCCCACATTCATTAAACTTAGCAATGATCCATTTAATTTTAAGTGTACACACACACACACACACACACACACACACACACACACACACAATCTTCTTCTTTTTTATGTATCCCACATTCGTTACACTTAAAATAATTTATATCATCTTTGTTATATATACACAGAAAATACATTCGGGGAGAATTTACCATTTCAGAGGTTAGTTATTTTTTAATTTCTTAACATTTACCAAAAAAAACATTTATAAGATCATTTTTGAATCACATGATATTTTTCCATGCGAAAATTATAAAAAAACCTAAATTTTTTTAGATGTTTTCTAACTTTTTCTAAAGAAATCACAACTTTTTAAAAAAAAATAGATATTTTTTAAAGAAATTTTAACAAAATTATTAGGATTTTCCAAAAAAAAAAAAATTGGTATACTTTTTATAAAAAATTTACAGTTTTTATTGTTTTTTAATAATTTTTTTATAATTTTGTCCCATGGTGATTAGTGGACATGATACCCCTCCACGCAGGACCGTGACTTGGCCTATGGGGGCGCTCAGGGTGATGCCCGACATTGCCCCAGCCCCCTCGCGGCTGCAGAGTGTGACTTGGACACTAGGGGACTGGGGCGATGTTCATTGTGACTAAGACCTCAGTGCACCCAGGGCTTGGCGATGGGGGTCGGGACCATGCCTTGTCCATGGTGGGGATTGGGGCAATGCCCAACATTTCCCCAGTTCTCGCGGTCAAGTCACAGTCCACGTTCCACGTGGACGGTAACTTGGTCGCAGGTGGGCAACCCACGCAACCAAACCTTGGGCGCATTCAAGGCTTGGGCACAGGGGTGGTAAGCCTTGGTCCTGGCATTACCCTAGTAACACCATGGGTCAATTTTTATTTTTATTTTTTTTAAGTTTAATTTTTATGGTCTATGATGTTTTTTAAATTTATTATAATGTAAACATTTCCCAGAGCTAATTTATTTTTTTATTTTTTCATATAGAAAAAATGGTAGGAAAGAAAATATTCGTGAATGTATCTGGATCATGACTTGCAATAATGACATCCAAAATTGCAACTGGGACCTCCATGAATGTTAAGCAACAAATTGATAGCACATTTTCTCAAGGTCCAACACTTGAGCTGTCAGAGGCATTGAAGAATGTTAGAGAGTGGAAATCTGTGAAAAGTGAAAACAAAATAGAATATTCTTGGTTTGTTAAAGATAAACAAGGAAACAATGGAGAACATCTATATTTGTATTATGTCGAGTTTAAACATGTGCAAGGAAATTATCAACCACTTGACTTGTTACGAGATATATGTTTGGTGCCAGACATAGGTATTGTTTATGCCCTCGTGAAACAAGTTGGGACTTATATCAAGATTAGATATTGTTTGAAATTGAGTAATTATAACATGGTTGAATGTTTTACAGAATTGTGTGCCTATCATTGAAAACATTGAGAAAGACAATGTAAGTTTGCTTATTTTTATTTTTGTATCATGTATTATTTTTAGTATCATGTTAATTTTTTAATTTTATTTAACAAATAATTGTTATATTTTATTTTTATAGGATTTTGTTGAATGAATTTCACATATGTTAGTGGGGATTCACTCTATAGATAAAAATATCATGGAAGTCATCAATGTATTTCATATCGATAAGGCACAAGAAGGAAGGAAAAAGAAACAAAAAGTAACAGAGGTTGAAGTTGCAACAGTAGAAAAACAAGAATATGAAAGAAGAAAGAAAAGTCCTCATTCTAGAAATCCTAAAAAGGTTACATTTGAAGATGAGGAAACTCCAAATGAATATTTTGTTGAGATTATTCCTGGTCAGGTTATCACTCCTTCTCACAAGAAGAATAAACAAGAAAAATGAAAAAAAGTGATGGTCGGGGATGATTCCATTCTTATTGATTATGAAAAAATCATTGATTTAGATGAAACACATTTAAATCGTAAGAGGAAGAAATCAAATGATGTCAATGATGAAGAAACCATCGTTAGCTCTGAATATTATAATGAAAACTTCTTAAAGGTAGAAAAGAAATAATAACACCAGGTTTTGATCTAGAGGATGGTATTATCAAAACAACACAAAATGTCATTTGAAATAGATTGAGGATGATGAACTTAGTTGATGATGACCATACATTTTAGTTGAATGTGAAACAACTTTATAAACCCACATAAGGGAAAGAAACATATCAAATTAGAAAACCACATCACTTACATATTCACAACTTGAAAGTATTGATTATGTACAATCTATATGCACATGTGGTTAACTACTTAGTTCTTGTTGACCCAATGGAAGTTCCTAGCAGGGATGAATTTGATAGATCAAAATGTTTTGACTACAAATATTATGTGATTGCAGGAAATCATTCTACAGAGGCTAGAAGAGAATTGATGCAAAAATATCCCAATAACTCTCTTTTTGAGATAGTCAAATGCATAATTTATGCTAGTTTATTAGATTCAGAAGCAAAGTTATTGGCATGGGATTATAACACAAATAATGAGTACATGATGGACATGAATTTCATTCAAAGGGAGAAGTTTATTCATAATGATTTTTCTGAAATATGTCATGGGAGAGAGATCAAATTTTGATGCGAAGTTTCAAAAGCAATGTTGTATGGAAATAAGCTTCCCAATTGATGATGAAAATGAAAAAGAAAAAAATTGTAAAGGAAGCGATGTATTAAGAGTTGTGGATAGTTATTTTCAATTGGTGTTTAGAACTAAACAGATATGAGATTTGATAGATGAGATCTTCAGCCTATGAGAAAATATTGGTATGAAAAATCAGAGAGTTAAGAAGGCTAAACCCTTAATCTGTAGCACAAGTAAGACAAGTCCCGAAATCAAGAATCTACTAGCAGATGTGACAATAACACCTTGGAGAACAATACAAGGAGTGAAAGATGAGAAACTTATCATATTTATATGATCATGTGTAAGGTTGGGTGAATTGTCAATGGAATAAATGTGTGATGAATTTAAAAATTAAGTTTTTTGAGTTATTTTTATTTATGTTAGGACAAGAAAATTGTTTTTTTCAATTTAACATATCAATGCTCTAAGTATTTTATTATATATATCATTATAACAATATTTATTTATTTTATCCAGTCAGAAGGTGTATGTCAGAATACAAGAGGAAACGGTTAAGATATTGAATGAAAAGAGTTGTGATGATGTTAAGCTCAACTATCCAGATTCAAGCTCTACAACGGTATTGAAACAATTTTTTGTTGCATTCAAAAATGTATGTTGATTTATTTCATTCATATTATTCGTTTGTAGGTTAATTAATTTCTATTTTATTAGTTATAGATATATAACTATATGTTTGTTTGTTTTATTAAAGATGCCAAAGAAGAATGTGTATGGAGTACTTGAAACCTTAAAAAAAATTATTCAAAAAACCAAGTTTGAAAGAGAAAGAAGGAAACATGTTCGAACTGTTGAACTTGATGACACCCTTGATCACTACATTTGGAATGGGCTCAACATTTTTCAGTATAAAATGATATTAAGTGATTTTGAACAAATTGCAAATATTGTTCCTAAAAAAGAATACTCCCTAATTATTGTGGATATCCCTCATGGTTATAATATCCAAAACATTGGATATGATAATGAGCCTTCTACTTACCGAGCTTTCAATAAAGTGGTTATGAGATTTATGGAAGTCGCAACATCACCATTTTGGAGATTTCTGGTTTTTCATTTAGACACACAACAAAGATTAGTAAAATCAAGCTTCAAGAGAAAAGAAAAGACATCAATGCAACTTATTTGGTAAGATATTGAAAGTGTATGTTTAGCGATTAAGATTAGAAATCAATTTTATTAATTCACAAGTTAATTGAATTTGCACTTATTTATGTTACAGGCACAAGCCTCATATTCAAAGCTCCAATAAAGAACCATTTACACGTGATATTGAAAGTATACATCTTGCAACTTGGACAAAACATGATTCTTATAATTATATTCTTGTCAATGTAAAGGATGGAGGGAATCCTAGTTGTTTATTGGTTTACAATGTCGTGGTTAGAAAGATAACACATGAGGAAAATGATTTGAAATGAGAGATGGTTAACATTTATTAAAAACCACAAGCATTAATTAATTATCTTATAGATACAATTTCAAATGAAGAAGATTGGGTTTTGGATTTGTTCTCAGGTTCAGTTAAGAATTATGATCTAACATTTATGAAATCATACTTCAATCTTTATTATTTTTAATTTATGTCATTTTACATTATTTAACTTAATTATTTATTTTGTATTTGGTGATTAGGTACAACACTAACATGTTTCTTACATAAATGAAGAAATTGCATAGCCATTGAAAGTGAGCCACTACAGTGTGGTTTTATTCAACAAAGAATTAATGTTATTCCAACTCTTCCAGATGAAATGCGATAATTTGGCTTGAGGAAAGGAGAATTTAATGAATCAAAGGTAACAAAAATGTCAAAGAAACTTCAAGTACCATTAGGAGGATTGATTGGAAATGATCACTTTAAAGAACTTGCAGATGTCAAAGACCCAATGGAAGAGCAAAATGACATAATGGAAGCATAGAATGATATCCAAGAAGATGATAATGTGTCTGTTGAGAATGATGGGTTTGAGATATATGATATTGTTGATTAGTTTTAAGATTCCCTTGAAAACGATGCACAATTTTGCAAATTTTTTATGAGTTATAACTTTAATGTTTTCACTTTCAAATTTTAAAATAAGAATGAATATGTATCTATTGTTGTTTTATGATGAATCCTTTTTATTATTTTATTTTTAGTTTTATCTGTATTTGAATCACTATACTAGGGAAAATGACATTAAATGTTGTCATTCTTTTACTTCAAATGTATAAAAATATGGAAAAAAAAATTATTTTTTTTTTAAATTCACTTTTTTTGTTCAATTATGTCCATAAAAATGTTTTATTTGACATGTTATTTCAAACGGATAGGTACCAAAATGTATAGGTTTTTTATTATATATTAAAATGTATATTTTTTTTTCTAAATATTTAAAAATAGTGTTATTTAACTACAATTATTTTATATGTATTCAAGTAAAGGTAAACAATGTGTTAAAAATAATATTTTCTACTATATTTAAAAAAATATGGAACCATAAATTAATTAAGGAGAGACAATAATATAAAAAATCTTAATTTCAAAAAATTAAATGGTATAGAACATTTTTAACATTGAAAGAAGCATGGGAAAATGATTAAAAACACTATTGAAAAAAAATTAGAAAATTTTGAAAAAAAATGAAAAAAAATAGAACAATTTGAAAATAGATGAAAAAATAAGCATTTAAAAAAATAATGTAGATACGTTATGGACAAGAAGATTTAAAATATCAAAAAACAACCTAAAAGGGGAAGGGGTGATACTGATAGCACAACTGTTCAAAACGAGGTAAAAATGTGACCCCCTAAAAAATGAGAACTCCATAGAGTTCTCGTTAAGATGGTAATTGCATTCACATAATACGAAGCCTTAGAAATTGAAGGAAATTTCACTAGATCAAATACATCCAAATGAATTAAGTCTAACAACCCATAAGATTTATGAGAACTAGAATAAAACTAAACACGATTATGTTTTCCTTATATGCAATTCTCACAAAAATCAAATTCAAGAGTACAATCATTCAATCCATTAACAAGATGTTTAATTTTCAAGGCCTGTAGGCCCTTCTCACCTATATGGCCCAATATTTGGTACCACAACATTCTCTTCTTTGCAAGTAACTTGTTTTTTAAGAAAGAGCTTGTTTAGGAGGTTTTGACTATGAAGATGTAGATCATATAGATCTCTCTACTATAGAAATCGAAGAACTATTGCACTCAATAGTGCATGCATCAAGCTTCCCCGAATGGGGTGATAGTGGGCATTTAGTGTTATGACCAAGGACAATGCATACCCTCAAAGTTTGGGAACCCGACCTCCAAAGGCCTTTGTAGCAGGTAGCCTTGTCATCTCTCGCATGCAAATAGTCAATGCGATGGAGGCTAGAACATGGAGGATTCACTATGCCCACGCTCAAGAAGTTGGAATGATTATGGCAGCTCATAGGGTGAATAAGACCATGTTTGAGGGTAGTTTAATGATACCTCACTTGGTCCTTTATCCAGACTCCCATACTTGCACTAGTATTCAAATGGTAGAGGCAAAGCACATTGGGGTTTATTACTCTTGGGTGTTTGGCACTGGGAAAATCTAGAGGACATCCAGAACAGTGAATATTGGAGTAGGGAGCATGAAGGAGGCACACACTAGTATTAATCTCCATGAATTGGGGGAAAATAACTATAAGGGAAGCCGTCATGTTATTCTGCAGAACCCTCCAACCCTTCAGACAAATTCCTTGGTCTCATTGTTGCTTCTCTGGTTGCTTAGATACCCCTCAAATCCTTGGGTGAGTGACAATTCTCATCATGATTATGCACTCCTCTAACATGCTCTAATGGCCAAGGGTGGTCTAGGTTAGAGAAGTAGACAACACAAACATAGACTCCCCATGCCATGAGTTCAATATGAAGTAGAAGCAATTGCAGCTCCAGAGGTGTTTATGATTCATACACCTCCAGAAATTAGAATGGAGCTAGAGCTCGTTGAGGCTGATGTTTGACTAGACCAAATCTTGGTCATGGATGTAGAAATTGATGTTGAGTTTAGTCCATGGATCCCCAACACATGTACCTTGCACTCCAAAGAGACAAAGTACCACCACAAAAATGATCTTTACTAGCATATGGAGACTCTCCCAGGGAAGGTGATGACTGAGAGGAACACGACTTACAACGAAATTATGCTTCAAATGGAATACCTCCAATTGCAAACTAGGGAAGTGGACCAAAAAATCACTCTCTTGGCAGAAAGAGCAATGGGTCTGGACCTCAACGAGCTACATGAAGACAATCAACAAGTTCCTGTGGAAACCATGAATTGTCCACCTACTTAATCTTTGAATGCTTAGTTTACTAGTCTTTTGTTTTTATCATATAGGCTATGATAGGCCAGTCAAGCACCAACTTAGACACGATATCCTTGAGAAATGGCAATTCAATTTTTGTAATTTCGTAAACAATGACTGGTTATTTTTTGGAAACAGTGAGACTATCAGCTCTAAGAAACAGTTATATTATTGTTGTTTTGGTTTCCCAAGCAGTAGATCAACAACATGATAGATATAGTTTCCTCTTTTGTTAATATCATACATGTTATATATAGCTTACCAAAAAAAATAGTGCACACATCAAGCTAGAACAAAGTGCCCACACGAACACCCTTAAAGAGTACCATAGCTCCTCATACCATCCTACACCCTTTGTTGGATAAAAAATCTACACACCCTCATCATTAAGTGTGCTTACTAATAATAGGTTTCGTGCTAAACACAAAATGTGTAAAACTCCATTGATTCCCTTTACTCTTCCATCAAGGAATCTCATGAAGACTCTACCATGAACCACTATGCTAAGAGAAGATTTAGAACTAAGGTATACCATCCCACCATCATTTTTCTCATACACTAAAAATCAATGCCAATGGGAAGTCATAAGGAAGGAAGCTCGAGAGTCTATTAGCCATGCACTCTGTCCTACATAGGTTGTCAAAATTGCAACAAAGGCATCTCCACCATCCTCTTGAGAATATTTTTCAGACTCATCATCATAATCATAATTTTCTTTCTTAGTCTACTTCTTCTCTTCCTTGCAATCCCTTCTAAAATTCCCGATCTTTCCGCATTTCCAACATTTTTCCTTGGACTTTCCATCAGACTTATATCTTTCATTGGATTTGGATATGTCATTTTCTCTCTTCTTGCACCCTTCTCCTTCGATCTTCCATGAACAACCAAGGCCTCATTGGTGGATTCAAAAGTTTTCTGCCTCACCTTCTTTGAGAGTAAAGTAACCACAACCTCATCAAGCACTAATGTCTTTACAATGATTCCAATGGCCATTACCAAGTTCTCCCATGAATCTAGCAAAGAACACAAAAGGGTCATACAACGATCCTCCTCATCCATTTTCACTCCAACTGAGATCAACTGGTTCACAATAGTATTAAATGCATTCATATTCTTAGCTATAAAATCACCATCACCCATTCTCAAGGAAAACAACCTTTTTCTGCAAAAAAGATTTTTTAAGTAAGTTTTTATCCTAATACAAATCTCTCAACTTCTTCTAGAGAGTTGTTGCAATTTTTTCTTCAAAAATGTTCCAAAATACCAAAATAGCCAAGCAGATCCTAATAAGGTTTCTTGCCTTTTTCTCCAACACCACCCACTCTTCATCTATCATGCCAATGGGTTTGGTTCCAAATAGTGCAACCCATAGATCTCAATCTACGAGAAGATATTCCATCTTGAACTTCCACAACAAAAAGTTAGTGCCATTAACTTCTCCATTTATAATATATATGTACTCACCATTCCCCTACAACAATATTTCCTTCACTGCAAGCTCCCGCTCAAACAAATATTAGATAAAAAAAACTTTGTCCCTAACACCTTGGATCTAAGGTGATCAAGTTCTACCAAATGAAAGGAAGCAGAGGTGTAGAATGCACTTCCTAAACTAATCTATGAGAGAATAATGCATAGAAACCAAAAAACATAACTCATGCAAACACATAAAATGAACAACAAACCATTAACAACATGATATCCTGAGGAAAACCCTTTGAGTAGAGAAACTCCACACTAGAAAACACACTTAATGTATTATTCAATAACTAAAACGGGTTACAATACAAAGTCTCTATGCTCTCAACACGAGTGTTCAACAATAGCATAATTCTGGAGAAAAATCGACAAGATAAAATTAAGCTAAAACTTACTCTTTGTGATTTTCTCTAGCCATAGCACTCAAACAAATAGGCATAATAAAACCATAAACCATTTATGGTTTACCATTTTTGCATACTAGAAACAACCAACAAGTTATTCCCTACCACTACTCTGCATGTGCTGTGCAAGTATTTCTGCTATAACTTTGCAGTGCTTTGCATATATCCCTGCTACAACTTTGCAAGTTGTCCAAACATTATAGCTTCAATTATTTAATTTGGAAGCATTGTAAAATAATGATTTTTTTTATAAAATCACATAAATGCTCCTGAAAATCTCTTCCATATAATCTTTCGAGTTGTCATGGAAATCTAATCATATTATAATAGAGATTGTATTCATGTCACATTAAATAACATCAATACATTAAATATGGCTCAAGCGTATATAATCATATTATAATAGAGATTGTCAATTCCTGCTAGCTCAATCGGTTAAGGTGTGGGTTTTGTTTACTAGGCGACCCGAGTTCAATACCCTTACGGTGAGTTTAGTCGGAAGGAGACACCCAAAAATCCAGCCATGTTAAGAGTTGGTGATTAGATGCCCCTAGATTGTGGTTTCTAAAATGCTAATAGAGATCATATTCACTTAAGGTAAATATCATTAATGAAATATATATGGCTCAAGCCAAATCTAGTATATCTTCACTCTCAACCTCTATGGAATATATAAGATATAGTAAATCAAAATGATTTTAAAATATTCTTAATCTCAAACAAAATTTAGTAAATATCATATTATATTTTAATTTAGTAATGAAATATATTTACATTTTTTTTTAAGTATGTTACATTAATGAAATACAAATATTTATTTATTTCTTTTAATCCTTTTCATATTTATTAAAAAATCTACATTAATTTATTTTTAATTAAAATAAATTATAAATAAATGTATAATCTTTATTTAGACTATATAGAATACATTCAACTTTCTTCCAATTATATATAAAATAAATTTGAAAATTATATCACAAAATTAAAAATATAAATAATAAATAGAATAAAATTATAATTCTTTAAAACTTGAACATACTCAAACGTATAATCTATAATCTTTGCATAAGCATTAAAATAGGTCGAAGATATAAAGACATTTCTTCAACACAATAAACTCCCACTTTGATTGGCAAGTTTGCAAGATTTGGCAAGTTAGGCGACCTAGTGCGACCATGGCTCAGCTCCTAGATCCTATTGGAGAGCTTTGTATCTACTTCGTGCGTCCATATTAGACCCACATACTAGCCCGATGTATTTGATCAACCATGTTTGATATTGAACCTTTCTCGGCTCTGCTCGAACTTGATCTTTTCCACCACAACTCTACCTAACTCATCACCCTGCGAACCAGCTAGACATAGAACCTCCCTGAACAGACACAACTATCAGCGTTAATACCCTTATCTATGACCCTACTCTTTTGGACAGTATCCCCTGACCTACTATTCCACCTCCTGTCTACAGACTCACCACTGGTCCAGTGTATTTGATCGACCATGTTTGATCCTGAACGTTTCCTGGCTCTACTCGACCCTAACATTTTCCACCACAACTCTACTTAACTCATCACCCTGTGGACCAACCGGACATAGAGCCTCCCTGAACAGACACAACTATCAGTGTTAATACGCTTATCTATAACCCTACTCTTTTGGACAGTATCCCATGAGCTATTGTTCCACCTCCTATCTGCAGACTCACCACTGGTCCCATAGATACCTCCTCGATTTTCGTTTCTATTCTTCTGACCTATTTCCCATTACAAAAAACCATGCTACTCCCTCTGCCCTTCTTCTACAACACGACAAGGGAGACATATTGTGACCTCGACTTTCAATCTAGTAGAGAGGGACATCAACGCACTCATGAGTGCTGCTAACGAGTCCCTTTGGAAAAGTGAGGGCCTCTTCTCCTCCACAGACGATCTTGCTCAACTCTTTCACCCTAACACTTCCACTTCTTTCCTTCTACCGATGACCTCTCTCGCCCCACACACCTACCCTCCCAACTTCTCTTTTTCCTCATAGAATGAGCTATTTTCTTACCCAACAGTCTCGACTCACCTTTCCTATCACCTTCCCACCTCTATTTATACTCAGACTCCCTCCCTTGCTACCATTCCTACTACCTCTTCTTGCCTTTCTACCTTTGAATCTTTCCTTCCATCTTCCCGCGGGGCTAATATCCCTTCATCCCATCATAGAACTAGAGGTTTACAACAACATAAGAACCAAGATGGAGCTTCAATGTCTAACAATAATTCTTCACACCTCAGACCCTGGGTTTCTAAAAAGTCCAAGAAGAAAATGGTCCTTGGCCATGACATTGGATTAGCAGATCCTGTCTCATTAAGTCTTTGTGCACTAGTGGGCAGATTCTCTTACAAGAATCTCTGCAGAACTGATATATCTGAGTGGGTAAACTGCAAATGGAAGCCACTCTTGACATATGCACCGGACATCTCCTATCTAAATCAAGGTTGGATATGCTTCAGTTTCAAATCTCCAGAAGACTCCACTACTATTTTGGAACAATTCTGGACTATAGACGAGGGTAGCCTCATGCTAAAAAGATGGAGGATCAGTTTTGACCCCCTACAGGACTACTTTCGTGTCAGGCATTTATGGGTCCTACTCCCTGGACTTCCTCTTCACCTCTAGAACCAAAAATCCCTTGAGGCCATTGGTAACACTCTTGGTCGCTTCATCAGAGTGGATCACCAATCACTCACAGCCTTGGAGAAAAAAATAGCTAGAGTCATGGAGGAGATTGACATTCACGATGGGTTGTTTGAAAGTCTTGACATTGACTGGTGAGGTAAAATATATAGACATAGTCTGGACTATCTAGGCATTCCTTTCAGATGCTCTTTCTGCTGAAAAACAGGACATATGAGGAATGCATGTCTGGGTCACTTTGTTGATGAACAGACTAAGGAGACTATGCTTGATTTATCCTCTACGATGGATTTTACTGTTGTGCATACTCATCTCTCATATCCAAGACTTCTTATCGATGAAGAATATGCCACCCTGGAATCAATCATAGGTAAACTTAAATCGATCTGTCCTTCACTTTATAACACAGTTACTAACTGGGAGATACACCATTTGAACTATGCCACATTGGTGGCTCCAGGATCTCATGTACCCTTAGAGTCTTCAGTCGCTCTTCCTTCACCATTGGTGGCCCAATATCCTATCCCAGTGGTGATATAAACTCCCCCTCCTGGCGCCACATCTACATAAACTCCCCCTCATGGTGCCTCAGTCGCTCACTCTCCTAGCCTAGTGGTGATACAAACTCCCCCTCCTGGGGCCACATCTACACTCCCTTTCACTAGTTTCTCAGACGATCCATTGTCTCACCAGTCACTCGTCCCATATCATAACCCAACCATCACATGTACACAGTCTTCCTCATCGGTTACATCCTCCCTCCCCCGATCGACCTCTCCTACTTTTTGCCCTTCTGATCCATCTACATCTTCACAATACCAGAAGTCGAATCCAGATCCTCCCTCCTCATTACAATAGGATCCTGCAAGCTGTAACACAAAGACACAGGATATGTCTCCAACACTCCTACATTCAGGTATTTTGGTATCATAACCAGGCGAAAACTCCATCAGTGAGGTGTTGGACTCATTATTACCTTCTTTCAAAGAAATACGTTCTCCTTCTCCCTTACCTATATAGCTGGGGAATTGTATCCTTTGGTCTCCATCTGAAACAAATTTTGCAGGACACAACAACAACTCTGATTTAGCACGGGGCACTGCTCACACTTGGTCTAGAGGGATCGGATATGAACACTCTCCGATAAAAAATAGAAGTTCCTGACGCAAAGAGGGGCATTCTCTACCTTCTTCCACAGTCATACTCTCACAAACTATTGATATTGGGGCTCTTAGAGGCATGAAAACCCTAGCAAGAAATAAATAATGATCTTGCTCTCCCTCAATATTAGAGGGGTGGGAGGCCCCCTTAAATCCTCTGCCTTCAGAATACTTCTTGCTCAGACCTCACCTGACATTATCTTTATTCAGGAAACCTTGGTTGATGGACAAAAATCCAGAACTTTTCTTTCTAAGTTTCGCCCTGACTGGTACACCTGCTCTGTAAACTCACTTGGAACTTCGGGGGGTTTAGCTGCCTCCTAGGACCCAAAAAAATTCAATCTACGTCATTTTCTTTGCAGTGGTGGAATTTTACTCACTGGATCATTCCAGTGGAATAAAAAACTCATCAACTTCCTCAATATTTATGGCCCTTGTCTAAACAAGAAATATTTTTGGGAATTGGTGGAATATTGTGGTCTGCCAGATCTCCAAAATTTAATCATTGTTGGGGACTTGAACTTCACCATTAGCACCAGAGAAATTTTGGGAACATCCTCAAAGCAAGATCCGTTGAATAATTTTTTCTTCTCACTCTTCCATTCACATGGTTTGGTTGATTTTCCTCTGGCGGTATTGACCCCAACTTGGTGTAACGACAGATCAGGATTAGAATCCATCTCAAAACGATTTGATCGTTTCTACATTTGAGACAGCTTAGCTACCACTTGTTAGCGATATTTCTTGCTAAGGGGTTTAGATATCAAAAGAATGGATTAAAACCCACTTGTCCAAATTTTCAGGCAATAATGCTCCCATGGTAAGCAACAAGCAAGTCCGGGCGGTCCATAATTGCGCGCACAAATCGACGGCGCACAACAATTTTCGGACCCCCCTTGCCTTTCGATCTTTAAGCGAGGGGGGGGGGTCCGAGATCAGG
>SNQJ01S0029655.1:46144-59888 GCA_010110895.2 Picea sitchensis | reverse complement strand
ACTCACAAGATCATATAGCATCTCGTTCGTCCTGACTTTTGGTTTGACTCACAGAGGTTGTACGTTCCCCCTGGCTTTTGTCAATACCTCACAAGACTGGTTGATTCTACAAATCTCCCTGGCTAGCCTCAGGGTGGCCCATATGGCCTCTCTCATTGGAGAATGACTTTCGATGCTGCGAAATTTAACATTGTGATGGCAACCTTGCTCAACTTCAGTGATTGTTGGTAGATGGAAGGATCTTCCAACATTATCCCTTTAGTATTGGTTGTACATCATGTACTTTGTGGAGAGATTGATCATGGATATGATAGCTAGTGTGATGCTAGGATATTAGTGATCTTGTGCATCTACACCTATGACGGTGGAATCAATGACCAATTCCAAGCTTGCAATTGTTGGGAGTATTGATGAGTACCAACGACAAGGTTGTTGGATTCTCTCAGACAAAGGGAGTTAACCATGATGTTAAGCTTGCTTAATAATTCCCTGATATAGAGGGAGTTGACCATGATGAGGTTGTTGCTTCAATTGCTAGCAGTTTTGAGGTGCATGAGAGGGATTTTCGTGTTCACATTTGATGATGACTCTTTTGTTGTTGTTGTCTTTTCCCTTGAGCTTGATCTTTCAAGATCAATAAGTTGAAATGTATATAGATTTCATCTTGTACTTTGATGGATCTAATCCACTTGTCTTGGTCTTGTATGGAGATGTGATTATCTTTGCAGGATGTCTCGAGTAGCTCTTGATGTGGTGCAAGAGGATTTTGGCCCGTGATGATGACTTTAAGGATGATGGAGGTTGGCATTGTTGATGTTTTGGTAGCTGCAGGAGGTATTTTCCTCCTAGACAACCTTTCTTAGAGATGAAGAAGATTCCAAGAAGTCAAAGGAAGACCATTGAACAGTTGAAGAACACCTCGAAAAAGAATAAAGTAAAATAGAATACCACAGAAGAGAAGTCGGCCCACAGAATAATAATAAAAGTGGAAATAGAATTTCCCAGATGAGAAATCGGCCCACAGGAAAATAATAAAGTGGAAAATTAGATTTTCCAAGACGAGAAGTCGGCCCTAGTAAAGTGACAGAACAAGTATAAATAAGGAGACGTCTTTCTCATTTGGAGACTCTCACTCACTCATCTCTCACTCAAGAAGAAGGCGTTAGTCTGAGGCAAGGAGAAGACGCAGCTTTGCAAGAACTGTTGCTAATGCAACTGCTTGGTGCGCCAGCTCTGTGGTGCCAGCTCTGTGATGCCAGCTCTGTGGTGCCAGCTCTGTAGTGCCAGCTCTGTAGTGCCAGTTCTAGTGATGCGCCTATCTTGGTGCCAGCTCTGTGGTGCGCTATCTAGGTGCCAGTTTTGTGATGTTGCTCAGTTGTCTACCCTCACTAGGGTTTGACAAGAAGAAAAGATAAGTATTTGTTATCAGGGTTTCTTCATTGTTGGTTTGCTCTTGTGAATAGAGCTTGTTCATGGTTGTATTGGAATATTATAAAGATTCTCTCTAAGAAAGGTTGGTTGGGTTTTTCCCCGGGTTCGGGGTTTTCCCAGGATAAACTGTTGTGTCTTCTTGTGCTTGTTTATTTGTTGCTTATATATTTCAGTATATGTTTATTGAATGTTAAAAGAAGATAAAATGCTATGGTAAATATATTACTAATGAAAACTTATGAAAATTTAACAGGCATGTGGCTTATGATCCAAAGTTATGTTCCTTCAGATTCACAGGTGATCATCACTCTTTGAAGGTTCGAGATGCTATGATAGCATCTTGTGTTGATGGATATACTGATACTTCTACAACATATAGGATCTATATTTCGACACATCGAGAGACTATGATGAACAAAGATGTGAAGTTTGATGAGGATGTGAGGTCTTCCAATTCATAGGATTCTTCTTCATAGATTGAGGAGAAAGAGGATGTTGTTGTTCCAAAGACGGATTGAAAGACTCGAGATGAGTCAAATTCAAAGGTAGATGAGGTGAGATTAGGGATAGATATGCCCTCACCCACCACCCCAACATGCAAGAGATCGAGATGGCTTACCTAGACATTGTAGGAGGCTCAAGAACATGTAGGAGCGCCCAAATCTCCAATGAGGGTGACTATATCTCCTAGGAAATATTCTAACCATGTAGCATTCGCTTCTTCCATATATGAGCCTTCGAATTGTCTCAAGGAGGAAAGTTGTGATACCTTGATGAAGTTTGATGTTTGGGTTGATTATGAGAGTGTAACAGGTAAATATTTGCAAACAATAGGCTTGGTGGAGTTTCAAAGGGAGTTGATGGATGTTACAGAAAACACTTTTCTCGTAAAGAGGGAGTGTTAGATTTTGGGGTTACTCCAAAATTGTTTTCACTTTGCTAGGAGAGCACCATGTCTCCTAGCCCCTTGGTGATGCTTCATGGACACATGGATGGATAGTTCAGGTGGATGCTTGACCTTGGTTAGAGTACAAGTTTGGCACCCTTGCTTGGGAGGTTTATACACTGATCGGCTCCTTAACTAACCCATTAGGTGCAAACAATTGGGGAGTCGATTGCTCAACTAGGAGAGATACCTACCTAGGAGGAAGAGTGTTGGGCACTTAACCCTTGGAGTTTGGACCATGTGATATGAGGTAAGTGGTATATGGATGAGCTCTTGGTTGGTCCATGATGGACATGCACATGTGGAGGTGGCTTGCTCTTGATTTGCTAGACCTCAACTGAATGCTTATGTGACTTTCTTCTTTGGAGCATTGGAGACCTTGAGACAGCATGGTACTTGCTTAGAGGACGCCCTGCACTAGAGGAGTGATGGACATTCTGAAGAAGGGCATTCAACCCTCGATGCCATTGGGTTGCTTGGATATTTGCATGGAGGCTTGGAGTTGACTTAGGGACACCTGGGTTGCAAGAGTGATCATGTAGGTGGAGTGGACACGGAGGAGCACATGGCATAAGAGGAGGGATCTAGTCCGTGCAAACTTGTGGCAAAGGAGAGTGCACACATCTTGCATAGCAACATCACCTTGAACCTTGATTATGTACAACAACATCCTTGGAGCTTGACATGTGTACCCTTAGACTGTAGCGCTTCACATGTGTGGGCCTACTTGTTTGTAGTAGGTTGCTTGTAAGGATTTAGACCCACTTGTGTATTGTTGGCCTCCCTTATTTTTCATATATATAAAAAAAGGAGAGAGTCCTTTCTTTCACTCGCTCATTGTTGTTCATCTTCTATTTAGAGATGGAGCTCTAGCATTCCATGACGAAACCCTAGGAAGGATGTAGTGAGAAGAGTGTTTTGATCTCTCTCTGGTGGGTTTTGTTCTTTATACATTATCTCTCTTGTATTGGAGGCTCTAAGGTTTCTTGGAGTACTTAGAGCATCTTGAATACTAGGGTTAGGGTTCATCCCTTGGAGACTTGGAGATTGGGGTTTTGTGATTAAACCCTAGGTAGGTGGTACTTGTTGAAGAGGAAAGAGGAGACATCTTGCTTGGAGCCAAGGAGTCTTGCTAGTGTGATACTAGTTTGTGGAGGATCTTTAGTTGAGCTAGGATTTTTCATAGTTTTCCTTCACTAGGGTTTTAGAGAGCTAGAGGATTGGACTAACCTTGGGATAAGGATATGGCATGTAGATGTACTTCATCTTTATACATATATATTAAATTTCCAACTGTCCAAAATTGTCTCAATTGCATATTTGATTTTCAGCATTCATTATCTTGTTGGTTTGGTAATTTCCAGCACTAATTTGTCATGCTGATTTGACATAAGTGAAGGTTGAAATTGCTAAGTGATTTAACATTAATATAGAAGATAATAGGGCAGATTTACTTTTGTAAATCTGCATTAATTGCAGTGATTACGGATCTGATTTTATGCTTGGAAAGTGTGCCCTAAGGCTAAAATTTGTTGGCATATGTTTGGTATTCTTACTCTTGAATTGCCTATTGGATTGGGGTTGAAGTGAATTGAAATATTGTCCACTGTTTGCTGCAGTAATTTATATTTCAGATCATCCCTAAGACTGAATATTCATATAAATTGGATCTAGGAATCCTCCGGTGTCAGGTCAAATTTCAGAATTGAATTAAAAGTCAGAATTCCAGATTTTCTACAATTATTTCCGAGGGTGGTGAAAGATTTGCAGGATACTAAATTTATTTCCTTCCCACCCCTTGGGCAGTGCAGACCTGCAGATGTCTTGCTGTCTCCATCTACAAATCCTTGATCATATAGCCATGAATAATTGTTGCAATTTGAAGAATTCTGCAGTAGGATAAAAAGGAGTGGCAGCCGAGAGAGAAATTGTTTTGTTCTGAGATTGTGGTTCTTTTGAGTCTGTGGCGATGTCAAGGGATTTCGAGAAGAGTGAGCAAAGGAAGAGGTGACGATGGGGGAAAGGGATCGTCCACCTTGACTCTAGCAGAGTTGAGAAAACAAGATTTCACGGAGGAGCCTAGTGGGATCAGCAGGGAGGAATAAGTTTTCTAATGGCAGATTCAGAAAGCTGGAAAGGCACTAGTTCAGGAGGAAGGGGGTCTGAGTGTTGAATCCCACAAGCAATCTCAACTCTGTCATGTAGCCATGGCCATGAAGCAAGAGGTCCATCAGTCTCCTGTGGACTGGGGAGTTCGTTTGGAGTAAAAGGAGAAATGGAATGTAGACAAATTGGAGTTAACAGAAGAAAAGGAATATGTGGGCATCAAACTGAGAGCTTAGGATTTGGTAGTTGTTGACTGTTGGAAGGGTGCAGAGGACAACAATGACATGATTGAGGAAGTGGACAGGTGACTGGATGGAAAACTGGATATGTTGCTTGATGAAATCATGTACAAGTCATTCTATATTGAAGAAGAGAAGGACGCCACTCCACCAGCAACTGGTTCAGGTGCGTTATTTCATTTCCATGGTTTTGGATATCTGCCGGTTTTTATGTTATGGTATGTTACTATATGGTCTCTTTAAACATGGATTTATCGAAGCAGATATCAGTTGGTAGCCCATTGAGTTAGGCATGTTGCTATCATAAGTTTTAGTAATAACTAAATAAGAGTTTGAATGTTTATGTATGTTGATGAAAGGCATGGAGAAGTTATTTTATAATGATCGGGTATTCGTGAGCCCAACTGTGTAACAGAGACCTCAACAAATTTTGTACATCTGCCCACCTCAGGCATGGATAATATAAAATATTTTCTTGTTCTTAGCAAATATCTATATATATAGGAAGGCAACCCGCCCAATAGAATAGTTATGACCGGAACAGGATGCGAGGTTAAAACCTGCCTCAATAAGTTAGATGGCAATAGGTATATGCACCACCGACAAGTTTGCACCGCCTACCATCCACGAATGCAGGGAAGTGCCCCATCCACGAATGCAGGGAAGTACCCCGAAGTTTCCCTGAAAGGTTTTCCTTGGAAAAGTAAAAGACAGCAATAAACATAAAATCTAAAGAACAGTTGCAGATGCATGCACCAAGCTGTCAAGACCGAACCATATGGAATCCAACCATGCACAAATAGTACAGGTCCAAATTAGACACAAAACTGTAAAAAAAACCTGCATGCAGCCAACAAACCCCAATCACCTACACATAAGGCCTTAAAAATGGTATCCTGTATCTAGTGGATTATGCTCATTACAAACCTCATTACTTCCAAAATATGTTTTTGCACTCCATAACAGGGACTTCCTTTTGGCTCCAGTGCCAAAGTTATTTGTTCTGCCAAACCCACCCAGGCAACAGTTATTTGTTCTGCCAAAATCTGCCAGGACTTGCCCCTGGCCTCGTCCTTTTTTATATGGATTCGCATGGGTTATGTGTTCTACCAAATCCACCGAGGACTTGCACGTTATCTCATCGTTTTACTGTCATTCAGGTCAGGAAGGGTAAACCATAACCAGAATGGAATCCTAGTGGACGGCTTAATCCTCCACCAACTTCACCAACAAACAAAGGCTCCTTTGATAATTCAACATGAATTTAATTGACAAAAAAAATGTTGGGCTTTCTGCATTTTATTATAAAAGAATCATATTGGTTTTCAGAAATGAAAAAAATAATACAAACTCATGGGTGGCTATTCCAAGGCCATGAAAGACTTACTAGGGAGGGCGTTGGAATCTCTGGCGGTGAATTCCAAGTCACCGTTTTCATTTTGAGAAATCCGCTGCAATCCGAAAGCTTGAGCGTTGTAGTTTTGCGTGTTGTGATCGCTGGATCCCAATGCTCCTCTTGCATGTCTATGTTCAAGTTTACAGTTAATAGTAGAGAATTTGTACGATTGAGGGCAGCTCCTCCCTGCATCGAATGTTCGTCTGCTGTGGTCTGTAACATCAGAATTGAATATGGCAAAGTTGGTGTTTAAATTTGATTTGCACATGGGAAGAGACATCAACGACCTGGTGGCCATTTTCATCAATTTCTTGGTATACAGCTCTGCAACTTCTACTTGTAGTGCCCAAAATAACTTTCATTGAAAACAACTGGGGATTTGAATGCTTAGGCTGGGTGGGGGCCTAAAAGTTAAATGGTGATTGTTTTCTTTAACATTATTTTCTCTTATATGGCGAGTCCGATGAAAGTGGATTTAAGCATTTCCCTTTCAATCCTTTTCACCTCTGACTTCGATTGCCTGGAAACGTACAACCCTCCATTTTTCTCACTTGGATTCTCTTTTAACAGCTTCAAACAAGTTGTCTTACCTATAAAAGTCATAACCCTTAATTTTCTGCTTTTAATATGGACTTTGCTAAATATAGGTCTCAAAGCATGCATCTAAAGGTTACAGGTTTTAGAGTTTTCATTTTCAAATTTGGGATGAGTTTCTGTGAAGAGGTGGAGTCAATGTTTAAAACGTTTTAAAGAGTATTTGCTGTGAGAGTCCATGTTTATCCAATTGAATTGAATTTTCAAATTTAAGATAAGATAAGATTTGGTATGAAAGGGGATTTTATATATATAATAATTTTGTTATATTTAATAAGTTATTTTGAATGTAAAGTTATTATTTTATTTTATTTTATAATAAAATAGAGTTATACTTTTTTAAAATATTTAGTAAAATTATTGTGTCAAGAAGAACTGCAAGTTCACTATGAGGGAGATTTCCATGCATTAAAATAATAATAAAAATTATATATATATATATAATGAAATATTTTATAATATTAATATATTAAAAATATATATATTGATTTGAATTTGTTTTTTTTATTTGTTTTAGTTTCATTTAATAGATCATGAAAACAATGTAGTGGTCACTGAGATAATATATTAAAAAACATATTAATAAATATATTTTATTTTTTTTAAACACGGGTCTGCTAGGGTTTGTGTGTGCGCTGCCCTGAGACCTTGTTGCAGCCATGGAGATCAAGGAAGGGGGGCCTCCCGGCCCCTCTTACAGCTCTGTCATCGCCCCTGAGCAGGGCTTCAAGCATTTCAAATGTCTGCCCTTTGAGCTTCCAAATGAGTTGATTCCTTTGGGAGGATGAGATGTCGAAGGAAAAACCAATGGAGATTGACCCCGAATCAAACCATCCAAAAGTGGCTCGCTCTTGGGAACCAAGCAAATGCATTCTACAGACTCCTGTAGCACCCAAATATACTATTAGCCATCCAAGGATAGAAGACCAAAAACAATACATGAAGGATTTCGCCGTGATAGGAAAATTCATGGGATTATGGGCATCAAAAAAAGACTTAGTTAAATGGATTCAACATTGGTGGAAGCCCAAGGGTCATTACAACCTCCAACTCAGATCAAAAGGCTTCTTCACTATCATCCTACACAACCTGGAGAACAGAAACCGAATCTTTGAAGGAGGACTGTACTTTTACAACTCGGTAGGTCTTTTCCTTTGTTTCTAGATGGAAAAGTTCAGCCCAGAGAAGGAGGACTTCACGCATGCACTGGTCTGGCTCTGATTATACTCGCTACATCAAGAGTTATGGCTGGAAGAAATACTCACAGGCATCGGCAACACGATTGGCATCTATGTCAAAGCTTCGGAGGCAACAAAACAACGAAGGTACACTGCTTATGCTTGAATTTGTGTTTACCTAAATATCTCCAAACCTCTCCCCGAAGCCATTACCCTGGACTACCAGGACGAAGAATGGTCCCAAACCTTGAATTACGAGCACATCCCCTTCCGATGCAGGAAATTCCACGAACATGGACATATATTCCGTGACTGCACCCTAAATAACCCCAACAAATCAAATCCCGAGGATCCCAACAAAACCAAGGACAATTTCACCCGAGATGCCGCCAAAAGAGCACCTCCACAAGCCCCTGCTGGACCCTCAACCAGCAACTCTTTCTCAACCCTTCAAACCCCGTCAGAAAATCCCATCATTCCTTCTGACCCCTTGTCAAATCCCTCAGTCCCAACGCAAGTCCAAGATCCTCCAAACCACATCCCACCTACCGCTGGATCCATTCAAATCCCCAACTCAGAGACCTCCTTTCCTGCAAATCTCGGACCGGAAATTGGAGACCCGGACATAGATCTGGAAGACTAGGAACTGGCAGGAATAGATATGGTACACCTAGAACAAGCCTACCGAAAATAGCATCTCTACACTATACCTCTAGATCAACTACGCAAAATCCATAAGGTTTTCCTCAACTCTACAGCAGGAGGATCAACCCGCACCAACCCAAATCTAGGAATACAAAAAGGAATCTCGAAAGAACATCGCAAACCCACAAAAGAAGAGAAAAAAAGGGGCAGAAAACCAAAACACCAACTCATTCAAGATGTCGGCAACTTTCTAGTGAACTCAGGCCAGATCCACCTGATCTCCGATAGATTTCCTCCCCTCCAACCCTCGTCGTCCTCATGAAGATGTTATCCTGGAATATAAGGGGTCTCAATGCACGAAGCAGGCAAGGCTTGCTCCAGGAAAGGATAATGAAGGAACAACCGGACATTCTACTCTTGCAAGAAACTAAATGCGTGGGAGAGGAAGTTTCTCAAATTCTTCAAAAATGTTGGAAGCAAGTTAATTTAGTGGATGTCGACGCAAAAGGTGCAGCAAGAGAGCTAGTCGTACTCTGGAACCAAGCCACGGTACTGATGGAGGGCTTCTTCACTTCCATCTGGACCATCACAGCCTCCTTCTGACTCATCGGCTTGAACAAGTCAAGCTTTATCATGAATGTCTATGGCCCTGCATCCCCAGGAAACAAGGACGCCTTCCTCCATCATTTGGAATGGATTGCTAATCATATTGACAATCATCGATGGATCCTTGGGGGAGACTTCAATATGATAACAGGTCTAGAGGAAAAGAAGGGGGGCACGCGAAGATTAGGAAATGACAGTCAGTAGTTCCACTGAATCATTGGTCAGCTAAATCTCATTGACATAGAAATGGATAATGGACCCTTCAATTGGTCCAATAGACGCTCGGGGACAGAACGTGTCTCTTGTAGATTAGACCGCTTCTTAATCTCAGAACCCTTCATGTTGGGCGACCTCTCTTGGAATGCCACTGTGATCGACACTCCAGGATCCAATCATTGGTCGATACTCTTATCGATAAGTATCAGTGGCACACCAGGCAGGAAACCCTTTCGCTTTGAAAAATTCTGGCTGACACATCCGGACTTTCAATCCAACATAAAACTCTGGTGGAAAGAAGCAACAATCACTACAGGCGCTCCTATGTACAAATTTCAACAGAAGCTAAAAAACCTCAAGCAACATTTAAAGGTATGGAATAAATCCACTTTTGGCAACATTTTCCATGCTCAGCAAATCCTCAACCAGCAGATTCGAGACCTTCAACAACAAATCTGAACACAAGACCTCACCAACTCTTTAAAGGAGCAAGAATCCCTACTCAAAAATCAGATGGTTGAAAGACGAGCACAAGAAGAAATTCTCTAGAGGCAGAAATCATGTATCCAATGGCTCAAAGAGGGAAAAAGAAACACCAAATTTTTCCATAGATCGATGCTCCAACGCCGACATACTAATCGCATCACTCACCTTGTCTCAGACCAAGGCCTGGAAATCCAAAAGCATGCAGACATAGAAAAGGAATTAATGTCTTACTACAATAACCTTCTTACAGAACCCCCTTAAGATCGCACTCGAGCTATCGACTCAATCCTCAAGCATATTCCAAAGGAGGTCACCAATGAACAGAACAAGGTCTTGACACGTCCTATTACCCAAGAAGAAGTGGATCAAGCCCTCTGGGATACTCTGCTAGGCAAAGCCCCTAGGCCCGACGGGTTCACTTCAAACTTCTTCCATCATTGTTGGGATATCATTCGTGAAGAAGTCTGGGAAATTATAGAGGATTCTTGAAAATCAGGGCAGGTCTTACAGGCCCTCAACGCCACCTTCATCACTCTCATTCCAAAAGAGAAAAATGTCACCTCCCCAACTCACTTCCAACCCATTGCACTCTGCAATGTGATCTACAAGCTAATCACGAAGGTCATAACCAAGCGTCTTAAACCTATCCTACTGTTCATCATCTCTCTGGAACAGTCAGGGTACGTAGAAGGCAGACAGATCTTGGACAACATCATTCTGGCTCACGAAGTAATCCATTCGCTTCATGCGACCAAGTCTCCTGGTATGCTTCTAAAACTGGGTCTTTCCAAATATTTTGATCAACTTAGCTGGAATTACTTGGAATCAACCCTTCTAGCCTTTGGTTTTGATACTTCTTGAGTCTCCTGGATTGTCAATCTCACCTCCTCGTCCCTGTTCTTCGTCCCTTCCAAGCCTTTCTCTCCCTCCCGAGGAATAAGACAAGGGGATCCACTTTCGCCATTTCTCTTCATTTTAGTGGTGGAAGGGTTGAGTCGTGCCATTCAAGCAGCCATCACAAATCACTCCCTCTTAGGACTCACCCCCATGGAATCTCTCCACCCATTTCGCACAGTCAGTTCATGGATGACATCCTCTCAATGGGCATCCCCACAATCCAAGAAGCTCTATGAATTCACATTGTGATCAACCTTTTATGTGATGCTTCAGGCATGGAAGTAAACCTCTGTAAATCCCAAATCTTCTTCTTCAACACACCTATCCAGATCCAACGTCATATCACGCAACTCTTGGGGTTCACCCGAAGCATCCTCCCTTCTAAGTATCTTAGAATCCCCCTAATTGACAATCCGCTAAGAAACACTTCCTGGGAAGATTTGTTATCCAACTTTAGGAAAACGTTGGCCTCTTGGACCTTCTGCTCCCTCAATATGCTTGGTTGCCTCATCCTCCTTAAGTTTGTCCTTCAAGCCCTCCCGATCTATGCTTTCTCGACGCTTGCGGCCTCAAACATTATCCTCATCACTCTAAGAAATATTCGAAGGAACTTCCTCTTGCAAGGATCCAAAGAGGGACGCAAATTGGCTCTGGTCAGTTGGAAAAAAAACGTGTAAACCAAAGTACGCAGGGGGACTCGGTCTCAGATATCCTTCTATTCTCAATAAATTCCTCTGCGCAAAAATCTAGTGGAGATGGTTAAAAAGGTTGAAATACCTCTGGGCGCGTCTATGGAGGAAAAAATACACACCTTCCACACCGTAAAAAGATCTAATCAGATGGAATGGTCAATGCCCTAGATCTCTCATCTGGAATGCAACTAGGCATAATAAGGGGATGATAACAGATCACACTTTCTCAGAACTGCAAGATGGGACCTCGGACCTATTCTAGAGCAACTCCTGGCAACAGCTTCCGGCCCTGGATAAAGATCCCAATCTGCGCACTTTTATTCCCTTCACGACAAGCGCAGGTCTCCATAAGGTTGTTGACTTTTGGATTACAGAAGACAACAGAGACACCTGGCACAAATGGAAAAACACCCACGAAGAGTTGCATATCCCTCTCGAGATAAACGACCAGCCTCTTCTCGATCAACTCAATTCCAGGATAATCTTTAGCCAACAAGGGGAGGGCATTCTAAGGTGGGGACACTCCAATACTGGCACCTTCAACCTTCAAGAAGTTTATTTTCTCGGTGTTGGACATAACTCCCTCCCAAAAGAAGTAATTTGGAACAAAATCTGGGGCGCAAAGCTCTGGCCAAAAATCAACACCTTCCTCTGGTTAACGACGAACAATAGTATCCTCACCTGGGACAATCTAATGAAAAGAGGTTTTACAGGCCCCTCCTGGTGTCACCTTTGTTGTAACGAGGAAGAGACTCAAAACCACCTTCTCAATATTTTCTCCTACAACTCGCATATTTGGGACCAATGTGCCAGCATCATGAGAACCTTGGATAGGAATCGTCTCGGTATCAGGGAAACAATAGAGGGATGGTGAGATTCAATTTTCCAATCTCCCATCCTAAACAGAATTTGGCAGCTTCTACCTGGTGTATTCTTTGGCAAATCTGGAAAGAACGAAATCGCAGAATATCCAAATCCTCCTCCCTGGGTTGGCAAGAAGTATGGGCTAAAATCCACTCCAACATAAAGGAAACAATCAACTTGCACCCCTGGACGAATTAGGACTGGAACTTCCCGACAAATGAGCTCATCATTCTCAATGCTTGGTAACTTCATCTCTCCCCCTCTCTTTCATCCCCCCTCCCAGGTAGCACTTCTAAGACATTGGGAGGCTCCGCAAGTAGGATATCACAAAATCAATTTCGATGGAGCCTCCAAGGGGAATCCAGGACAAACATGTTATGGGGCAGCCATACACAACAACAAAGGAGAAATCCTTCGCATCTCAGCTGGGAACTTGGGACAGAACACCAACAATGCAGTGAAATTTTGGGGATTGCTCAAAGGTTTGCAAGTAGCCAAAGAGCAAGGGCTAAACCTCCTTATAATAGAAGGCGTTTCACAGATAGTCATTAACATCCTCTCTCATCTCCTGAATGGTGCAGATCCGGAGAAGATCTCCCCAAGCTGGAGACTTCTGAACGGGTTGATCAGAATAAAGTCAATCCTTCAGTCGCAGTGGGTTATTCTTCCTTCCCATGTCTGAAGAAACGCAACTCAAGTAGCAGATATGTTGGAAAACTTTGGGGTAGACCTGCAGGAAGGAGACTTATTATGTTCTCTAGCCTCTTCTCCTACTCACCCCTTCGTGATCGCTTGCAAAAACATGGCTCACAACAAGGACCAGCCCCCAGATGGGGTGACAACGGATATGATGGGTGGATGGCCAAACGGGAAGCCACTTGGCCAAGTCCCTCGCCACCTTGAGCCAGCGCAACCCGCACCCACCTCCACCATTAATCCATGCCTTTAATACCTCGGCCTCGACAACTTTGCATTCATTTGAACTCAAACTCGTTTAATGGTACGACACTCTAGTTCATGGGAGAAATAATGGCTATGGGTTGGCCGAAGGCCCAGTCCCATCGTCCTGACAGGTTCAGTGGATTTAGGCTAGCGCCGAGGAACGCCATGGCTCATTCGAGCCCTTAGCCTTCAAAGTTTTGGCTTTTCTCCTGCAAATGTTCTAGTTTTATGCCTCTGGATCGATTTTTCTTGGCGCTCTCGACCCTCGGCGCCTAGTTCTCTTCCTCCGGTCGGTTGTGGCATTTGGCTATGGTTCATTTCCATTCCATTGCATAACAATTCTCACGCTTTCCTTCTTGGGTCTCCGATGATTCTCCTCATGCCGTGAATTCGAGGCAAATCAAAACAAGGGGCAGCCTGGTACGTTGTAAGAGGAAGAGGAGAGAGAGAATGAGGCAAGCAGGCTCTTCTAAGCTTGCCTCCAGACCTTGCGCACGCCTCCACCC